>JAJTUV010000829.1:447500-716244 GCA_021653895.1 Mastomys natalensis | reverse complement strand
ATAGGCAAACTCTAAATAAAAAAACACTTTAAAATTTTTCAAAACACCTTTCATTCCAAAGTGTCCCAGAAGCTGCATGCTTTCCCCAAAACCCAGAAAATGATAAAGTGCCCAGCCCGAGGTGAAGGAGGTGGCAAGAGATGAAGTTTTTTTAGAGAAATATGTTGACCAAAGGGACGGGGGGAGACATTTTTGAAAAAGGCCCAACATACCCCTAAATTTACAAAAGGGAAGGAAAGAGGGGGAAATTTTTTGGGCAATGCTAAATAATGGAAGCATAATAGGGGGGGGGTTTAAGGGTTCAAATAAATTTCATAGAACCTATCCCTCAGGAGGCCCTTTTACTGGGGCCCAGAGAAAAAAAAAGGGAAAATCAAAAGAGTTAATAAGGCTAAAATTATCGGGAATCTACGGGGGACTGGGTCTGGGCTAAATACAAAGCAGTTGTTTTTTTTCCTTCAATAATGAAATTTGGACCTTAAAAGGAAATTTTCTGTAATTCTTTTATTTGATTTGTAGCATGAAAATAGTTTCCCTTTTTTTTACTTAATCTAAATTTTACAAAAGGTAATTTGCGGGGAAAAATCACCATACAGCATAGATGGAGAACTGAGATTTTGTTGGTTGGTAGGTTTTGGTTTTGTTTGTTTTGTTTTTTGAGACAAGGTCTCACCATATAGCTCTGGCTGTCCTGGAATTCACTATGTAAACCAGGCTGGCCTCAAAGTCACAAATCGCACTCTGTGGATAGTGGTAACGTGAGACTTTTAATGGTGTTTCACTTGTTACACTGCATTCTCTAATTTGCTTAAGGACCCTGACTTCCTTGACGATAACTGATTTAAAAAATGGGACCATAGACCAATCAAGATCCCATAGCAAGAGATCCAAAGAGGCACATCCAACAGGGAAAGACATAGCAGATCGATAGAAAAAGAGAGAGATTCATCTGCTATTTCATAACGCATGGTGGTTCAAATGAACTCCTGCCAAATGACCTTGTGAAATACGTTCGTGTGTCTTTTATGTATGATCACTCTCAAAACTTTCATTTACAAAGGACAAAAAGAAGAGGGGTTGTTAGGCTTAAGCCATTAAGTTCACAATCTACAGTTTCTCCCACTTATCTTTGGTTAAGGTGATAAAGCCTGGCCTGGTGACCAGAAAACTGTGGTATTTCATTGGGGGAACAGAATTCTAATCACCATGTTAGAACAATCTAAAGAAAACTGGGCTAGCTAATCCTAGAGTAATCCCACTGCACACGTCCACCTTTCCATTCAGCAACTCCTGACTGGCTTCTACCTCTCTGTACATTCTCACATCACTCCAAAGTCCTGGCCAAAATCCTATTTTTATAAATCCTGGAAAGTGGCTGATGCATTTGGTTATTCTCAGGGTTCTGTCAGTTGCACAGCCAGAGATGGCACTGCTGGGCTCACTCCAGTGGAACGTGGTGGTGAAGTGAGGACTTGAGATGAGGATTTACACTAGTGACCAGCTCCAGAAAGATTGCAGATAGAAGGTGGACCAGGAGAAAGGCCCTCGAGAGAGCAGTCAAAACAATCAGTCCAACACAAGACTGCAATGTCTTCTGGTTTGCTGTGCACTTGACAGTAGTACAAAGTTAAAAATGCACATATAAATAAAGAAAAATTATGTCAGCCTAGAGGGGAAAGGTCCCAGTTAAAGGGAATCTTTTAGACAATCCATTGTCTTTGTAGGAGTCATCCAACTTATCCTGCTTCCAGGTTCCTGCCTTGCTTGAGTTCATGTCTTGACTTCCTTCAATGACGAACTGTGATGTGTAAGTGTACATCATCAACTTATTTGCTGAGAATCCATCTGCTTCTCAGAAGATTTAAACCGATGGCAAGCACAACCATATACTTGAGCACTTACTCCACCTAGGTACAGCTCTAAGAATTGGGGACTAGGAGTAATCAAGATAACAGCTCTGCCTCTTGGAGCTTACAGACTGCCAATAATGAGATGGTTCACCTCTGTTATCAACTTGAAGGAATTTAGAATCTCCATGGAAACAGGCCTCTGGGAGCATCTTTGGGGGTCTTTTAATAGAAGTTTAACTGAGAAAAGAAGAACTTCTTTGAATGTGGGCAGTGCCATTCCATAGATTGAGGATATCTGGACTGGATTTAAAGGGGGAAGGAAGTTCATAGCCAGCACACATCTTAACTGTTGCTACAACGTGATCAGTTGCCTCAAGCTCCTGCTGCCATGATTTCCCTGCAATGATGGACTGTACCCTCAATCTGTGAGCCAAACTAAACTCATCCTTCTTTAGTCTGCTTTTGACAGGTTGTGAGAATGAAAAAGGTAACTAGTACAAAAATGGTCCAACAATAAGGCAATTGTCCAAAATGGACTTTTGAAACTAGATAAGTCTTCAGAGACCTCAGGGCATGTGGTAGGTTCAGAACCATCTGCTACAGAGTAGGTCACACATGATGCTTGTACATATGGACTTAGTAACAGGAAATGTATCTTATTAACAAGAAAGGCTCTACTATAATGCTATGAGGCACCAAGTTAACTTTAAATTATATATTTCTGTGGCCTTTGAAGCTACTATCATCAAAAATTCTCTACTGTGTTTTTGATAAAAAAAAAAAAAAAATATTCCCAGAGCTCAGAGGGAAGTACAGAGCAATTCCACTTGATGACATGGCCACCTACTAAATTGTCTGTAAAGCACAGAGCAAATTCCCTGATCCTTTAAGGAAACCAAACAAACAAACAAAATCTAGCTCAAATAAAGCACTTGTCTTACTCTTCTATTGCTGTGATAAGACACCATGACCAAGAAAACTTACTAAAGAAAGAACTTAATTTGGGGCTTATAGTTCCAGAGTGTTAAAGTCCATGGCCATCATGCTAGGAAACATGGCCCTAGGCAGGCAGACATGGCAGACATGGTGGTGTAGCAGTAGCTGAGAGATGGCATTCTGACCTACAAATGTGAGGCAGAGACAGCTAACTGGATGGTATAGGTTTCTGAAACCTCAAAGCCCACACTAGTGACACTTCCTCCATCAAGGCTACACAGCTTAATCCTTCCCAAACAGTTCCACCAACTATCAAATGGGAGACATTCTCATTTAAGCCACATAGCACCCATTTTTTTATTAACCTGGAAAGGAATTCAGAGTGTGGCAGACACTGGGATATAGAATTAAACTCAAGTTCAGTACACATGGGACAGAAAGTTTTCCTTCAACTGAGATAACTGGAGAAGATCCATGGAGAAGTTGAAATTTCAGGAATGCATGAAAGATCTCACATTGTCTAAAGGCAAAAGGCAACAGCTCTCTAATTGTACTTAAGACTTGTTCAACGAGAGGGAAACCATGCCTGGTATTGGAAAACTTGTTATCTACTCAGTGCTAGTGAAATCATTGTTATTGGAGGAAAATCTACAACTCTTTATTTACTAAACCAGTATAATCCCTAACAACAATCTATAAACATTTGTCTTTATACCCATGGGTAAATACATTCTTTACCACCCCACACACACACTTAAAGAAAACTTCTCTTTGCAACAGAGACCATTGCACAAATCTACAACCAATCAGAATTCAGGGTTGTGGCACACAGTTCCAACAGATACATCTACAAAAACACTCCCACACATAAGGCTCTGGGAACATTGCAGAAGAGGAGGCAGAAAGGGTGTAAGAGCCAGAGGATCAGAGAGTCTGTTGTGAGATTGTGTCTCCTAGTAACATTGGACTCTACACCCATGAAGTCTCACCAGTATGACTGCCCAAATATGAGCTTAACAAGGACACCAATGAACATGCCAACAGCATTGTAAAAAGCCATGAGTCTTCAAACATATACAAAGAACTACAGGTAACTGAGTAAAGCTGGGAGCAAGAGCGTCAATCCTCCCCAGGGAAGAGCACACCTATTGGTTATCCAGTGCCAGTCAGCCCTGAAAACATACATACAAGTAACACTATATGGACTCAATATCTTAAACTTAGGAATATATATACGTATATACAAACACATATATGCATGCAATAACAGTTAGTGAAATTAGGTCATGAATTTAAGGGAGAGGCGAAAAAGTCTAAGGGAGGGTCTAGATAGAGAAAAGGGAAGAGAGAAATCATAATAAATTACAATGTCAAAAATAAACAAACAAAAAAGAATTGGCAAAATCATTCTAATAGTGTCTTATGATTTGGGTCAGTTTATCATTTGCAAATGATGATAAACCATAAAACTATAAAAATAAATTATAGGCTTGCTGTTGCAACTAAACATGATTTGAAGTGTCTGTGATATGTCACACATTGTGATATGGTGAGTGCTCAATAAATATTACTTTCCATGCTATCTAAAAAATAAGACTCAGGGAACTGGAGCAGACAGATGCAGAAATGGAAGGATAACTGGTTGCACAAACAGCCCACTGAACATGGGAAGTACCTAGAAGCAGATTATTTGGAGCAATAAAATACAAAGTAATAAAGTTGTTATCACAGAAGAAATCATTCAAAGACTTGGAGGAAGAATGAAAGTTATGTAAAATCATAATAAAATTGTGTTTCATGCCTACTAATTTTAAGACAATACTTCTAAGGCAACTTTAGAATATATCGTTCAATGATCATGAATCAAAGTACTACTAATAGTATTAGCTATTGCTAGCCAAGTATGAGCACACTTTGTGTACATGTGCACTGTGATATATATGTACCATTTGCTTTAATCTTTACCAAAAATATCTCTGAATCATGTACAATTGATAGAAAGAGAGAAAAAATAAAACTCGGAGAGGTTAAGAGCTCTGTGGCCTTAGTCGCACTCCATGGTGTAGATCTGTATTGTTCTATGATAGGGTCACCACAATCTGACCCTTTGACCCTTTGACCTTTTGACCCTTCACTGTCTTCTGTCCTATTCAAACAAAGCATCTCAAGTTAAGGGTTGAACATTAGGCCCTAGGTTCTAGACAACCACTTGCTGAGTGGGTAAAGAAATGACTACCTGGCTCACTGCAGGCTGGTTAGGGTTGAGACTAGAAGATGTAATGAATATTTTATTTCTCATTTTTGCGCTAGGGAGTGCAGTTAGAGCAGGTTTCAGATGGTTTTTTTCTGCCCTACTTAATAGTGTATCACACCCTTAAAGTATAAGCTAAGCAAGCATTAAAATTCATGTACATTAGAAAAAATATGCACCTTAAAATCAATTTGCATTTTCTGGACAAAAGAAGCTTCAACTACCTAATTTTTTGATACTGTTTTCTATTAAAGTACAAAAAATATTACTAGTATATGTTATATATAATATGTTATATATAATATAAATATAGTCTAACTTTCACTATCTTTAGAGTCCCCTGGAATCTATCTGACCCAGAGTCATCCCTGCCCTCTTTCAGAAAAGGTTGATACACAAAACAAAGGTAGAAACATGGAACAAAATTAATAACTGAATTAAAATGACAGTCAATAAGACTGAAAAGAATACAAACACTTGAGACGATTTCAGCTGGGTTTTATCTGACTGACTGATGTTGATTTTCTGGCCTCCGAGTAACATGCCAAGAACAGAATATATTGTCATTTGGCTGATATGTGGAAACTGATGTTATCTATTAGACAGTACTGCAGATAATCCTAAATGACTTACCATTTAAAAGAGGAAAGCCCATAAGACAATTTGATTTTTTCCAGGAGATTTACTTTGCAAGTAGCCCTTTTCTTTGGTTCAGCACACACAATAGGAGGCTTAAGAGAGTTCCTAACAGTAAGAAGTAGATTAAAAAAATAAAATAAAATATCCAGTCTAGGACAATAAAATTGTCAGGAATAATTCAAATGGATAACTCTTCAGTGTGGGAGAGGGGGTTGTATGAATGCCAAAAGATTTGATTTCTGCATCCTCTGTATTTTATACAACATAAACAGTCTGACCCCACTTATGAGGTCTGACTGCTGATGGTTTCTGAGGCCCACCACCACACTTCCTCTCACTTGGGTAAGCTAGTGAAACTCTGGAAAGGGAGCAGGCAGAGGACAGACTTCACAATCCTGGTCTATGGGTAAGGACCCACCCCTGCTCCCATCTCCTAACTGCAATAAAACACGAGCAAGATTACTTTTCTATTTTCTCGAGATATCTATGGACCTACCTCAGCTACCTTACACTCTACAGAAAGTCTCGGTGTATCATGAAAAAGCCGTCATTTCTTCATGGCCATGTGCAATGTCAACAGCAAACTTGGGGAAGGATTCATCTACCTCTGTGACATACATACAGCTGTACGCACATCGGCGTGCATATATCTATATGTATATAAATTTAAAAGCACACATTGAACCACGAAGATACTGATGAACCTTCTCAACACATATCTTCTCTATACCCTTAACCAAGCTTATGTGCTCTTTCCCTTGCCCACTGTGTGTGTGTGTGTGTGTGTGTGTGTGTGTGTGTGTGTGACTGTAAATTAAAGTCAGAGTTCTACCCAGGCTAAGCAAGCATATTACCACTCCCCAAGGTATTTTGAAAAAAAAAATCATTGTATTTCAAGTTATGGGATAAATTAAAATACGACTAGTGTCAAATAATTTTTAATTTATATTTACAAATTATAAAATTATAATTATAAAATAAATTATATTTACATTTATAAATTATAACGCAATATAAATAACCAATGGAGAGGACAAGAATAAGGTTATCAAACTATATAATGAAAATTTTAAATCTCACCTGCATTTGTTTTTTCAGGCCTTGTTCTAAGTTAGACTCACAGACAAGTGTTAACTCCCTTCATCCCCATGACAGCCTTATTCAGTAAGCCTTTGCATGGTCCCATTTTACAGATAAGAAAAGTAAACTAAAGTACAAAGGAATGAAGCAAAGTGCCCAAATCACAAAGCTGGACAGTGAGAATAGTAAAAACCTAGAAAACAGAATTCCAGAACCATTTGGCCCCAATATTCCCTCAGCTACCCCTTCAATAAAGTTAAACAATACAAAAATTTGTCATAATAATGACTTTTACTGGATGTATTACCTATTAAAATTGTGTAAGTATTTTAATGTTTTAATATGTTTAAACCCTAAAATGCAGCATGCTTCAGACTGACAGCTTCAATGGAGCAAACTTAGGTAGCATCTATTTTTTTTTCCTTCCTAACAATGGCTTGGTTTCCCTTTATGCAGTCATCTTCTCCCCAGTCCCCGTATAGCTCATATATGTGTACATACTAACCACATCTCTTCCTCATAGAGTGAATCTGATTGGTTTAAAGATAATCGCAATGCATCCACCATTGTGATTGGTTCAGGAACACCGGCAAGTCAGTCATCATGTGGCCTCGCCCTTGTACAAGGATTAGTACAGGAATGGACATGTGATATGTTTTAGACACCTGGAATACAAAGAAAGGTCATAGACAACTCCTGGGAGATAATTTTTCTCACTTTTAATTTAAGAATAAAGCCACCAGGAAAAGAGTTTTTCACTTTCTCTGAAAGTCATGAAATGGAACTGTGAGGCTTAGAGTAACTAGAGTCAGTCTGTGTCGGAAGCAAACCAGAGGGATGCTGGACCCAATGCACGGAGGAGCCTCCAGCTGAACAAACAGAAAACCTGCCTGAGCCTCTGGATTAAGCCTGCCTGAAGCTGCCCCCGCTGGGTGTGCAAGCATGGACGGTAACGATGTTTGCTGTCTAAGCTGTTTTTTCTTTTTTTCTGTTGCTTGCAGTCCTGACACGTAATCTAAAATCAGACTGCCCCTAGTGAGTTTCCAACGCCGTTTTTTCCACCTGTACAGAGCTCTGAGACTCCCGGTTGCAGGGCCACATTCTTTATTCGTGTTGAAGAGCGACATCTGTAAATTTTCCCTGGGAGCTGTGCCTGTCGGCCTGTATTTTCACTTCTGGAAATATTACCTACTACCTGTTCACACTATTTCATCACAGGTAACCCGGGGCTTTTCCAGTTTGTTCCTGTTACCCGTAATGTTGTTCCGGAGTTCTGTGGAAGGAAATTGCTATACCGCCACGAGACAGGGTTCAGTGTTTCCTTAAGCACCTGTGACAAGACTGTGGGATCCTGCGGAAAATCTCTGAAGGATGAAACAAAGTCGATCTTGTAAACACTAACAAAAGGAATGCCTCACAGTGAAAGGAAGGGTAGACTAAGAGCAGCCTAGCAGGCAAGAAGCCTCAGGTACAATCCCCAATACACACACACACACTACACACACACACACACACACACTCAAGGTGTGCAATTGGTCATGACTGACTGAACATACACACGAAAGAATATTATGCAGAAGGTTTTTTTTCAATGAAAATCTAGATAATTTAGCTATTATACTTAAAAAATTCAAAAATATGTGCATAATATTTATAAATTATTTTCAATAATCACAAACCAAGAGAAACAACAAACATTCTTTTATCTGAAGGAAATAAAAATTTTAACACCTCAGAGATACATTAATAATGATAAAGTAGATATTTTTCTATTTTTTCATGCTTTGGTGGGCATAAATTATCTTATAAAGGGAACTTTAATGCTGCAGTATAGGAATACTGTAAATTATTTCTATTAACTTCGTATCTAAATTGGCATGTTTACTTGAAATCTACACAGACAAGGAAGCTGTCAAGAGAGTGCTTACTATGCATTACTTAAAGATTTCAATATCCATTTTCCCAAAGGTTTCCTGAGCCAAAGGAGACGTCTGGTATTCAAAATAAGACCTCACACTCCATAAAATTTAAATGCTGTCCCTTGGGTGCTGAGAAACAAAAGCCCTGGGTCACTTGGCAATCTTTCAGTCTTTTACAAAGCAATAAAACCATACTAGAAATTATACAGCTGGGGAGGGGAAAAAAAGGGAAAAACCAGCATTGTGAATCAGCCTGCCTTAGCCATGCTATCCAGGAGGAAGAAAAACACAAGGCAGGGAATTGAGTCACACCATGCTCAGGGCTGTGCTTTCTTAAAAGTGAAAATGCAAAATGAAGGGAAGGCAAGAAAACAAGATGCCATGAGAAGGAAATTCAAAGTTAGATGCCAGAAATGTGTACCTACAAGGACAAACAGTAAGCCAGATTGTAGGCAGATATAAAAGGGTTAATAGGAAGGACCAAAGGAAAGTGAACAGGGAACAAGATGAGAAAGGGTATTCCCAGCTATTCCCAGAGGTGTCAAGCTAGAAATGGAAACCCCAGCCCAGCAAGCCGATGCAACAGAGAGCGCATGACAAATGTTCACCATCAAGATAAATCTCTTTTCTAGATCTTCTGCAGGAGCAAATTTTCCAGAGATTTAGATTTGGTAAACAGACCAAGCTGGATCACAGTGAGGAACTTATAGGGATTTGAGATGTCAAACACACAGAAGCCAAGGTTTGCCTGTAATGTTGAAAATAACACCATGTGCGCCCTTTGGTGTGGGCTTATTTCAAATAACCACAGTTCATAGGAGCCTTCCTTGGAAACCTAAGACTGCACATTAGGTTTTGTTTTTTCTTTAGCTGTTAGATATAGCAATTCATACACGATTTTCACAGTTGAGTTCTTTTTTTCGCTTGGGCTTGAAAACCATGTGTTGTGTCTCCGCACATTCATACTCATTGTTGTTCGTGTGCTCACATTTGGCATTTGAAAACAGCTCTGTTCATTATACTACCAAAAAGGAGTATCAGAATGAAAAAACAAAAAAACAGCAAATTTGAAGACAGTTTAATTTTTTGACTTTAAAAGTTAAGATTCTTTAAATACAAATTTTACCTGAAGGTGAACTATACTGCTTTATTAACTTCCAGACCCAGACAGAGCATGAGCAAAGTTGACTAAATACCTACCTAGATTCAGGATCACCCCTTTATGGGCATCTCACTTCTTTACTACATCTTTGGTTTGAATCCCCTTCCGTGTTTGAGAAGCAGAGAGCAGTGCCTGCCTAGGGTGATGGTGTAAAGAGCTACCTTAAAAAACAAAAATCAGATCCGGTATTGCATCCCACCCGACCCAGTGACAATGTCTAATATAAATGCCACTGATAGCTCTGAAGCTGCCTGCATTCTTGTCAAGATTATTGTCACAGTTAATGCCAACCTTTTCATCAACCACTTGAAATTTTACTGAGAAAACACCATATCATAATTGTTCACTCTATTTCAAATGTACTCACGTCTCTGAACTTGTGTGTACAACACTCGGAATATAGCTCCTGCCTCTGCTGTTCCCTACTTTGCCTGCTAACTCCCATGCCTTCCAGAAGGGTTTATTTTGACTTACAGTCTACAAGGAGTCACTTCAACATGGTGGGGCAGTGCAACCAGGAGTATGAGGTGGCTGGGCACGTTGTATCCATGGTCAGGAAATAGAGATTAGACCAGAAAAGGGATTGAGCTACAAAATCTCAAGGCCTTGCTCCCAGTGATCAGCTTTCTCCAATGAGGTGTCATCTCTTAAAGATTGAACAATCTTCCCAAACAGTGCCACTATCTGGGGATGATGTGATCAAATATATGAGCCTGTGGATACCCTTCCACATTCAGACTACAACTACACTATCAACACAGTCCACTACGCTTAGATGGTTATCGTATAGATCTTTATTTCTCCCAATGTCACACATACAAACATGCAAAGACATACATATGATCTCAGCCTCATGAAAATAAATAAATACATAACTCTCATTGGCCTTCATTCATAACACAAATGCATAGCCAAAGTATACCTTCATATACACAGTTCCTATTAAATGTACTTTTGATGAGTAAAAGATCCTTGGCAAAACCAATAACAGGATTAGAAACCTGGGGTTGGAGAGGTGCCTGAGTGGTTAAGAGCATTTGTTTTTGCTTTCAGAGGACCTGGGTTTGATTTGCAGCACTAACATGATGGTCCACACCTGTTGGTAACTCTGGTCCTTGGAGATCTGATGCCCTCTTGTGGTCTGTTCTGCATTCATATGGTACACAGATGTACAGGCAGACAAGAAAACTATACACATAAAGCAAAAATAAAATTTCAAAAAGGTAAAGAAGTTTAGAAAATCTACATGCTGTGCTAAACCATCAACTGTCTACTAATCAGAGGCATCCTACAACTACTGATATTTTAAACTCACTCAAGAGTTGCCGAGAAGGAGCTTGACAATAAGGAAGTGAACTTGGCGTACTTCTGTAGATCTTTGAAGTCATTAGCTGAAGAAAACAATTTCAATTCTATGCACTCAAGCAACTTTTTGTGAATGTTATCTCGCTTTTCTGAGCTCAATTGTTTCAGATGCTCCTCACTTAAAATTCGTATCTCTTTGGAGAGTGGTGGAAAGAGATGATCAGAGCTGTATTGGGAATTTCAACTGAGAGACATGTGAGGGACTCTGATGTGTTCTGTGCAGAGATCAAAGACAATGAAACAGCCTGGCGTGCAGAGGACAGGGAATGGAACACCTATCTGTCTCCTCCTGCCAAATTCACTAACAAAAGACATTTATTCACAGCTCACTTGCTCACTCTTAAGTCTGAGGTAAGCCGTAATGTGCATATCTCTTTCCTTTACAACTGATATGAACTTCTGAATTTGAGATAAAGCAAGCACGCCAGATCATATCACAACTCCATGATTAATTTAGTCTTTTGAAATAACGCAGTTTCTCCCAGAGCACAGGCACGAAACATCTATCAAACAGACAAGATGATTTGTATGTAACTTCTAAACTTCCACCCCACACTATCTAATTGTTTTTCCTTTTGGCAGAAGCTTCAGGACACCTGTTGAAGTTATTACCATCCTGTCCTTTGGGGACTCCGGGTAGATCAGCTCCTTCGCACACTGCATTTTTCTCAAACGTCATAGAATTACGGCTGCACAGCCAGAGCCATTTGACAGGTGGCTGGGTTGATTTCACCATCCCACTTTCCCCGGCACAAGGACCATACTCTAGGGTTTTTGTTGTCTTTCCATTTCTTTCCTTTTTCTTTATGCAAATATTGAAAGGGCAGTCGGAGCTTCACAAGTGTTCTGCACAGAACAAGAACTTTGCATGGGATAAAAGGTGCATGGGGCTTTTCATTTCCAAAGCTGACGAAAATGGCTGAGAACTGATACAACAGTGTCAGTCATTCCATAATATAATAAGCCAGTAACTAAAAATCACAAGAAGATGATGTATACTAAATCATTCACCGGACATTGTGATCATTTCCTTTTGTAAGTTAGGAAAATCTTAACGTGCAAATATACAGTCTGGGTTCCTTCCATGAAGGTAATGCTTGGAGTACCTTTGAGGCTGTGTATAAGAAGTCTTTTGAGATGGGAGGATGGTGAGTGGGGTGGGAGGATGGAGGGTGGGGTGGGAGAATGGTGAGCGGCGTGGGAGGATGGTGAGTGGGGTGGGAAGATGGAGAAGTTCAAAACTCTAGATGAAAATCCAACATTGTCAACTTTCCAAACCAGAATAACTTCTAATTGCATTATAAGCACAGGTACATATACCCATGCATGAGAATAGTTCTCACCCCTCACCAAAGAAACTTCATTTTGCAGTAGAGACCATTACAGAAACCCACAGCTGGTCAAAATGATAAGAACAACTAACCATGGGTGTCTGGCCCTAATTAATGCCACACAATCATTACGCTAAAGGCTCATGGAGCAGCATGGAGGAAAGATTGTAAGATCCAGAAGTCCACGATGTCTGCCAAGAGATAATGTATTCTATATATGACCAAGAAGCTACACCCATGAGATTTCAACAATATGGTCACCTAAATAAGGCTAGTACCATGATAATACTAAATGGCATGCCCCTCATGATGGAGGAAATTTTACAAGATCCCATGTTAGATAAAGATCTATGGCACTTAGGGGATGCGATTTAGTCTTCCTCATGGACAAGGCCCCTGATGGGTTATCCAATCCCAAGTGGATAGCTCTAAACACATATATATAACACTAAATGGACTCAATAGGATATACACATGTTCATGACCTTGATCTCTTCTTCTTGAAGTGTGTATATGTGTGTATCTATATGTATATAAGATAGATAGATGATAGAAAGATAGATAGATAGATAGATAGATAGATAGATAGATAGATAGAGATAGATAGATAGATAGATAGATAGATCTGCTCTTTCTCAAAATAATCTTGATCTCTTCTTCTTCAGACAGACTTGAAATGGGAGAAACAAGGAAAGGTGAAGCAAAAAGCAGGCATATGTATTAAAATCCATTTAAGAAGCCTAGAGACCCCAGATTCCCACCCTATCCCAATTCCACTCATAGATTACCACTCCTCCACCTACGAAGAACACTGGACTGACAGCTCTCCCTCTGTCAATTGAATAGCAGAGGCCTTTGATACAGTGTGTTTAAGAAGCAGAGAGTTGGGTGGATTAGCAGAATGAAAGGCAGGGAGGTGGTGACAGTGACCCCTAAGACTGGAAACCCCAGCCTCTTCACATGTGAGCCAAACCCTATTATTAAATTATTAATTTAAATAAATGGTTTGTTTAAAATCATACATGATAGAAGCTTTTGATAAAATTAAATAAATAACATCACTGTTTTTATGGGATTTATATATACACAAAAAGGTGCTACTCAGCCTAATGGAATTAAATGATACCATTAGGAAGAATTGGAATAAAATTAAAAAATCATCAAGTCAGACATGAAAATTCTTGTTGTCATAACTGGGGAGATAAAGCCAAATTCTTGAAACTACACCATCTAGCCTTAAGGAAGAAACTAATAAGAGATGTCAAGGAAGAAAAGATTCCTGACCAGGGAATACTTTTTATTGTTTGACTGAATTGCTATGTGCAGCCATGGTTCATTAAAAATAATATATGAACATTTTAAACTGTCTTGAATGCCTCAGAAAGACAAGATGGTATCAATTCCCTGAAAGAAGGATGAGATGCTACAGCAAAAGGAAGATTCCAACACTGAAAGAGAACTTTTGGAGATGTAAAGATGAACATAAAAATAAAATATATGTGAAGAGTTTGCAAACATGATTTTAAAAAAAAAATGCTTACAGAGAGGTAGGAAGTTGGGCCAATGAGTAAAGGCACTTGCCACCAAGCCTGACAACCTGATTTTGATCCATGGGACAGACCCACTTGGTAGAAGGAAGTCATCCTGTGGCGTCCACCTGCGCACATACAAACAGGAATAATGGAAAATAAATGTGACAGAAACAGTAGTTTCTAAAAATGCTTGAGAAAGGCTAGAAAGATGGCTCAGTGGTTACAAGTGCTTACTGCTCTCACAGAGGAGTCAGTTCAAGTCCTAACACATGAGGCAGCTCACAACAGTGTTTACTTCCAATTCAGGGGCTCTGATACCCTCTGGCCACCAAAGGCTATTACATGCATATTTTGCTAATACAGATAGTCTTTTAAACTCCTTCTAAAAACAAACAAACAAACATTTAATGATCAAAATGTCATCTAAGAAAAGCAGAACTGAGAAGTTGAGACACATCCCTATGGTTCCAAGGAGACTGTTTTCCAGCCTAAAACCAGTCCAGCTGACAAACAGTTTTAAGAGCAAAATAAAAAATATTCAAAGTAGCCAAACATATTAAATCCCCATCACTTTTTTCAAACAACTACTAGAGATTGTAATTAAGAATAAAATCAAATAGTTATTTAAGTCCCATATAAGAGCAGACACAAAGACTTCTGCAGGAAAACCTGGGTTCAGAAAATAGTCAGGTGAGAGGGTGAGATAAGAGGAAGGATTCTCCCGATTGGATGCAGTCAAGAAAAAAAAATGGAAGAGAAGGAGAATGATGAAGAGTGGAGAAACTGCATTTAAACTGAGAAGACAATTTTGGTTAATGAAAAGTTGCTGCATAAGCCAGTGATGAAGTAATTGTGTGGGGATGAAAAATAGGCTCCATGTATTGGAGACTAAATGCTAAATAAAAAAAAAAAAAATCACCTATAAGATACAATGTTTCACTTCACATGACTCAACAGAGAGAAACTAAGTAGTTAGAACATCACATTGAGTCTCAGAGGAAACCATTTAACCCATACAGAACTGGATAGTCCCAAACTACTACATGCAAGATGATGTAGCACCCACGAGACAATTCTATGCTTACAAGACTTTCCTATGTCCAAGTCAAAGACATTCTAGGGGAGTTACAGTCTCAGGCATTTTATATTGCATGTATTATCTTCCATAATAAGAGGTTTTGGCCTTTACTGGTACACAGGAAATGTTTGTCACCCTGCTGATACATCATTGGCTCAGAGAACTGAATGTGAAAATCAGTGAAGGCCTAACAGTTCCATTGCAAAATATAATTTAGACAAAGCTTCTCATGTCTTCCCCAAAGCAGTAAGAGTCTCATCCAGAGAACTGTGAACAAAGAGGAATACAAAATGCTAATGCTCTTTCTGGTGTCAAGAAAGAAAAGGTGACCCAAAGCAATTGGAATGAACTAGAACTATTGTCTTTCTGCTTTATGGAGCACTAGTGTGATCTAGTGCCTTCCTTGGGGGAGGAGGGGTGTAATTCTAAAGAGCAATACAGAAAGCTTCCTTTGCAACTACAGAGACATTTCATCCCGAATTACTACTTTGTAGCAATAACATACAAAGAGGGTATGGAGTCACTGCTAGCAACCTCATCTATCAACACTGTGCTAATACTCTTACAATGAAGAACAACCCATATGAACAGGCAGCGTATAACAGGATCTTGAAAACTTTCTGTGTTATCATTATCTCCACATAGCCTAAAGTCAGGAATATCCTGGTATCTATTACTTCCAATAAACACATTTCACAGGTGAAGACTGGTAGTGAAGAAAATAGACTGCTATATATCTTATGGCTACATAATTGCCAGAATGGAATTAGGTAAGAATAAAGCCTTCCTTCCAAGAAGTGGTATCAGCTGCTGCCATTTACAAACATTCTAGCAAGCTCTTTCCAAGCATGTAGTTAGCAGCTGTGGTGGTTTGAATAAGAATCGCCCCCACAGGTTCATAGATTTGAATGCTTGCTTGGTCAGCAGGGAGTAGGTGTGGCCTTGTTGGAGGAAGTACAGGATGGGCTTTGAGGTTTCAAAAGCCCAAGCCAGGCCCAGTGGCTCTCTCTCTTCCTGCTGCCTGGAGACCCCGGTGTAGAACTCTCAGCTCCTCCCCAGTATCACTTCTGCCTGTATGCCGCCATGATTCCTGCCATGCTGATTATGGACTACGCCTAAGAAACTGTAAGCCAGCCTCAATTAAGTGCTTTCTTTTATAAAAATTGCTGTGTCGTGGCATCTCTTCACAGCAGTAGAGAAATTACTAAGACAGCAGGTATAAGAACATAAAGTTACCTTGGGTCCATCTGTTGAATGTAGGAAGACGTGTGTGTCACCCCAGGCAAACATTTGATTGCAAAAAAACCACTCAGTGTTGTTTTCCATCTAGTATTATGACGTCAGAGTTCAAAATGCTGTTTGCTCTCACCACCTGGACTCTGGATGACTACCATGTACAGTTTTCCAAAAACCCCACAACTAATGGGTGTAAAGAAGCTATAAAAAAAAAAGTGCCCCATATTCACAAATGTGTTTCTTGCTAGCCTGATCTAACCAGGTCAAGTAATCTAGTCTAACCTAGGTAGGGATGACAACTCGTTGTTTGGCCCCCAAGTGATCAGAGTCTCTCTCTCTCTCTCTCTCTCTCTCTCTCTCTCTCTCTCTCTCTCTCTCTCTCTTTTCATCCTATCCGCTTTCTGTGTTTTTCTTAACCTGGCTTAAAATAGTTATTTGGCAATAAGCACTCAAATGAAATATGTCGTAGACATTTACATACGGTTAGGTATACACAGAAAACCAAGTTGGAAAGAAAAGTAAGATCAATTCTATGTATGTGTGTCCTTGGAAGGGTTGGGGGGCGGGCAGCATTGTGCTAATGATGATAAAGAAACAAGAGTAGGTGACTGATAATGGCGTGGTTCCTTTGAGTTGGGCTAGATTTCTGGTTTTCTTTATTCATTTTCTTTTCCTAAAAGAAGTCATTTTTGTCTTGGCAAGACTGTTTACAGTTTGTTTACTACTTTCAATAGATTTTTTTTTTTCTCTACAACCAATCAATAGTGATTAAAATTATGTGTCAGAATACAGCAAGGCGTATGGTGCCTTGAGACATTACAGTCTCCCTTTGCAAAGGAGAACAGGAGCGAGATTAAAGAGATGACTCCACACTGCACAGCCCAATAGTTAAGCCAAACAGTTGCCAGTGACCAACTCAGCAGTCCCATAGGGAAGCCTGATGACCAGGATGTATCACAGTGACTGTCGTAACCTATTTGATGAAATGGGACGCTGCTCCTCCTAGGAACAAGACAAGTGCTCGGAATCTATGAAGTAAAAATATCTACATAAAATATGTCATTGATGAAAGATGTTTACATGCAGAGATCTTAACCCGAGGAGAACGTACGTTGGGCCCTGCGCAGCCCATCTAGTATGTACAAGTGCTGCAGGAGGAACGCGAACACCTGTGAGCATTTGATTACTTAACCAGGCCTTTTGTCTCTTCTGTCAAGTCCTGTTAGAAATCCCTCGCTCTGACACAATCACGAGAGAACCAGTTTTTCCGATGGATGTCTTTTAGTTCCACAGAGCAAGCCAGGACTCATTTGATGAGTTTCACCATCCCCCGCTTCAGGAGATGGTAATGACTGCAGCCCTTCCCTCAGAAGAGGCTTCGCCCCTGCAACTTTCCCTGCTCTGTGTAACTAGCAGCGGAGTGAGATTGACATGCCTTTCTCCCAAGGTGGTCTCCTCTAAAAACCACAGCATGATCATCTGCAAGCTGAGCCCACAGTAAGGAAAACTCAGGGCAGCCTCTGAAGTGGAAGGTCTAATCCCATCGTCTTGATTGCTTTCCTAATTACAGGCTCCAATCACAGCCACAGTACTCAGGGATGGCAAGAACGCCGTGCCTCCTCACCATACTCTGTCTCCGTCGTTTGGCTCCTGTTTTAAATCCAGTGCAGAACACTCTCAAATACATGCTCTTGCAAGGACTGACATATCCAGTCAAGTCAGAGTCAGAGTTTCCTTCATCTGTCTCCTTTCTCCCCAGGATACCTTTCTTTCTCACCAGAAAAAATAGCTGCTCTCTCTCTCTCTCTCTCTCTCTCTCTCTCTCTCTCTCTCTCTTTCTCTCCCTTCCTCTCTCTCTCTCTCTCTCTCTCTCTCTCTCTCTCTCTCTCAATAAAAAGAAAAACTCAAGAGTAGCAGTCATCTTCTATAAATAGACTCTGAGGAATAACAAAGCAATCCAGGTTCTAAAGCCACCAGGAATTTTGTTTTCTCTGCTCATTTTTCTAAAATTAAAATGACTGAAAAAAATGACTGCACAACACAGGCAGTTCCTGACCCTTTGGCTGGAGAGTGGGCAGAGGCAGTTGTGAGAAGAATACAGGGCTCCTACACTAAAAGAGAGAGACTGGCAAGTATTTCTGGGGGAAATTCACAAAAAAAAATAAATAAATAAAAAATAAAAAAAAAAAAGTCATTCCAGAAGACCTCCGCTGAAGAAAACACACAGGTGTTCCTCGGCCAACACACTTCCATCTCAGCATTTGAAGGAAGAACCCCAATATCTCCCAAAGATATGCCTCTGTCTAAGATACTGTTCGCAGAAAGAACCCAGGAAAGTTTTATTAGAAACAAAGGTTAGAACATGGGGCTTTGAAATTCAATAGCAAGTTCTGTTCCATTTGCTTAAAACACTTTGCAAATACTGAGATCCTTTCTAGAAACCATGAAAGGCATGAGCCTGTCAGCCTGCAAGGCAATATAAATGGAAGGCAGAGACAGAGATGCTGATTGTGGACTGACCCTCTGGTATCTGTAAGATGCAGTCAGTGGCCCCCACCTCCAAACACCCCTTGGCCTCTAGGAACTAGATGGCCCAACTTCCACTGGAGATAATTCAAAATGTGCTAAGAAGAGTATTCTCATGAGAGAGTGTGTAAAGTTACCATCCCCAAACCAAACTTGGAGATTAAGAAAGCAAGAGGGAGAGGCAGCATCCACACCTGCAGCGTTCACACCTGTAGCATCCACACCTGCAGCATCCACACCTGCAGCATCCACACCTGCAGCATCCACACCTGCAGCATCCACACCTGCAGCAGCATCCACACCTGCAGCATCCACACCTGCAGCATCCACACCTGCAGCATCCACACCTGCAACAGCATCCACCACACCTGCAGCATCCACACCTGCATCAGTAGCAGCTGGCCCATTGCCTCACTGAAGTGCAATGCTGTGAAGCTAACTCAGCTTCTACTCTTTTGGCACCTTTTAATTTTCATTTTCTCCAGGTAGTCCCGTGTTTCTAAAATGGCTTCTGAATGGGAAAACAAAATAATACTGCGAACAAGCAGAGGAGGGTAGAAACTTAACCAATTTTCTAGCATTAATAGTAGGAAAGTCTTTCTGTCTTCATTCTGATGGGCTTGTTCCCTCCTCCCCAAAAAGGACAATAAGCCATGAGAGGAGTGATATCCTCAAGACGTCACACAGCAGACGGAACTCAACACCACTGCTCTCGGAGAAAGGTCTCATCTTATATCCTTCCCTTTCTGATCAGCTCTGTAGAAAAAGCCCATCTCTGAAAACCAACAATCCAGCCTGTATCAATTAGGGTAAAATTCATCCCAAGAGATATTTGTGAGAGATGGAGGTTCATCTGACTCTTTCTGTTCCAAGATCATTTTGCCCAGATACCTACCTGCTTTCGTATATAAATATAAGTAGCTTGCCAGGCTTGGTGTCGCACACTTGTAAGCCCCTTACCCAAAAGCTGAGGGAAAAGGATAGTGAGTTCCAGGCTAGCTGGAGCTACATGACAAAGACTTTGTCTCAAAAATATAATATATACAAAACAGTGCAAGTAAGTACACACACACACACACACACACACACACACAGAGCTTATTCAGTCTATGTATAAGTATATAATTTAATCTGACTTGGAACACAGATTTCTAAATCTACTTTACCACTTTATATTCTTAAACATAATGTTTCTGAACACTGGATACTGTTCTTTTAAGTAAGTCATTCCAAACATAATGGTTAGCTTACACATAAGGAAACTGAGGCACCCAAACAGATTACATCTATCACTACACTTCAGAGTTAAGAGGCTACTGTTGACAATACTAAGAGACCACAAGACTCGTCGGTTACAATGCTAGATTAAGACCTTCATGTTCTCCAAGGTTTATGCTTGATCACAGAACCACCTTGTCATTCCCGCAGAGCCACGGAGGTGAGGAAATCTTCTAAAATGTCACAGACTTTAAAGAAAGCCTATCTTTATTTGATTGACTCTTTATCTTAGCCCTCCCTAGCTCAGATCAGCTGTCTGCATATTTCTATGTTTTGGGTATACTCAAGAGCATGGAACACAAAAATAAATCAGTCCATAATGATTATCAGTCTGAATGTCACCAGAACACAAAAGAAACTGCCACACGGAACAAGGACATTAACATTCTTTCCTATCCACCTGGAGAGAGCAGGGCTCAGACTCTGCTTGTCTGACCTTCTATTAACATGGCAGCACAGAGACCACAGACATAATCTGGATCCTACTAGTACTGAGGGAGCCAGCCCACGGATCTCTCACCCTTATCACCCTCCCCACAAGCCTCAGGGTCTGTAAATTTCTGTTTTACTAATCTGCCCCCAAATTCTTTCAAAAACCATATAAAGACTAAATTAATGGCTGGGCAAATGGAAACAAGAAGCGTTAGCTTTGACTTTAGAACGAACTGACACTGACCATTCTTCTGACATTTATTAGGTGGGTGACACTATGCAAGCGACAGCCTCTCTAAGCTACTTAACCTCTCTGAGCGGAGATGCCTCATCTGTTTAAAACTGAGCAGGACTGTCTCCCTCTTGAGATGATTAAAAGAGAATGCATGGAAAGTACCTGGTACAGGGTAGACATCTAGGAATTTTAGCGGTGATGGTGTCTAATCAGCCCAAGTCACCAGTAAAACCGTTCCGCAGCAATGTTGTTGCAGAGAACTAGCCTGGCTAGATTCATCACAGGCAGCTGAAGCATTTTATGGATACATGGAGATAGTTTGCAAGTTCCAAATTATTTGGTCTAGCATTTATTTCATCAGAATTCAAAGATGGACAAAAGGTCAGATATAACACTAGCTCTCTACTTCTCCACAGAAATCAAGGCGCCTTTCACTGCCCCTGGAAGAAAAGACGAAAGTTCAAGCTTTCCTTAATATGATTTGCAGAACCTTCTACATGATTTAATGTAATAGTCAGGCTTTATATCCAGTTACTCTAAAGTATTTTTTTCTTGAGACATTGAAGAGTACTTTGTTAGAATGTGTGTTCCAAGATTCAGACTGTTGACACCGTGTGATATTGTGCATGCTACCCAAAACTGCTGAACTATAAATTCTCATGTCAGATGAGCAGTCTGAACCAGGTTCCCAGCTAAGTGGCTCCTTTCGCCACATCATGAACCTTGTGCATTAGAGACAGCAGTGGTAGAGGACAGGGAGAAACCCTGGATGAGGGAGAGACAGATAAACAAAAATAAGTTATTGTCTTTAACGTGGATATGAGTGATCCAGGTCAGGCATCCAAGTCCTAAAATCCTTAGCACATACACATTCTCTCAGAGGAATCTTTTCATCTTGTCTTTATCATTACATTAACATAAAAGTTTCCCTACACTAAGTATTCAGTAATTGTCAGTGAAGAGACAAGCAAATGAATGCATAAATATGTTTAAAGTCCAAACACCATAGTTGAATAGTCAAAGAATCATCTTTGGATTTGGTGCCTTGTACACTTTAATTCCAACTCTTGGTGGACAGCAACTGTGATAGGCAACTAGAAACATCTCCATGGTGATCTCCTGAGAGATCAGGACTTTGAAAACAGCAGCAATGGTGATTGATCACCAGATGGAAAAAATACTATGATTTACTCTAGAAAGGAAAGTAAATGTCATTTTCTAGGCTTCCATTTAAAATAAAAAGGTAGTGGAATAATCAGCCAAATGCCAAGGAAATGAATTCAATATGCATAGAAGATAGAATTCCAGTCGAACGGCAGACTTTAGAAGTCCGTATTGTCACATGGGAGGGAATCAACAGCAAGGCTCCAAGAACTTCTGTTTTAGTTTTACACTTACTTTGGATGAAGCCACAAACTTTGCAAACCATATGAGGAATACTTTCTGCTGGATATTTCTAATTTGATCTAATTGTTCCAGACAGTTCCTTATACCACGTTACGCACTATGCACATTAAAGATGGGCCGTGGGTAGGGGAAACTACCCCAATGGGAATAGAAAACAAAAAAGGGAGGGGGAGTTTCTTTAAAACTGAAATGAGCTATCCCATGCCAAACTGTGCTTCTCAATGCATGAAAAGGGCATGCGAGACTAGCAGGAAACGCACTGCAGTTTGGTGTTGAAAGGGTGAGCTCTGGGTACCTTTAAAATAATTTGACTAATCTCTATACCTTTGGTGCCTTTTACCATTTAAATCTTGTTAACCTGGAGACTAAGTGCCTCCAGGGGTAAGTGGTGTTTAAATGAAGCTTCATTTAGGCCAGTCATTGTAAGGTTGTGCTAAGCCACCTGATATGTTTCTACTACCAGACTTTAACATGTTTCTCACAACAGGGAGTACTGGCAGGTCCCCCAGGGCCTCCCTTCTTCCTGAGGAGCATTTTGTCTTGCTAGACCAAAGCCACCGCTCATTCTTTCTGAGTATCTTTAGGAAGACTCACAGAATAACATATATGTCCACTGAACTCCAGCAATATAAGATCCCAGGTTACATTAACTTCTTTCTAATTATTAGAGAAACATCAGAGATCAGTGATGCACATATAATTGGCCAACTGCTTGGAATTCTGAAATGCATCTGCTAGTCTGTCAAATATTCTGTTTCGGATCATCCAGCATACGCTGGCAAATGCTTTAGCCACCTCTTGATGCTGACCCCCATAATATCCCCCATTAAAATGGCTGGGATATCAAGGCAGAAACATTCTAAAGAAGAGATCACCAGATTCAACCACTTAAAATAATTTAAACATAGTAGCATCATTAAGAAAAAAAATTCAACAAGAGATTAGGAATCAAAAACTTAAATGTCAATAAAAGAAAGACAGAAAGAGAATAACAAGAGAATGTGTGTGTCGTTCAAATGGATTCACTGAAAACATGGAATAGGTGAACTTGATGGCTGCTTAGAGGGTAAAGCATGAGCCTAGAGAAGGGATCAGAAACTAGAGTGCATTGCCTCCCTTGTGAAGTTTTATAAACACAGCTGTTCCCATCCGTCTTCTTTCTACCTGTGGTTCTCTTCACTGGACAACAGCAGACTCTTATCATTGTAGTAGAAACTGTCTGGTACTTAAAGTCTGAAGAATTTGCAATCTGGGCCTTAAAATGTTGGACAATTTCTGTCTTTGATTTTATGAAGAATCGCGAAAAATAAGTCTCTGATTATGAACTCAATCTCTCAAGGTAAGTGTCTGATTATAAATGTAACAGGAACTTAAATGCACATCTTAAATAGTTTTTTCACTTCAGGCTATGTGCAGGTGGGCTCTGTTTCACCATCTGGTTGAAGTCTTCAGGAAGCCTGTCTTTCTATAGATGATTCAGTTCTCATATACAAAGCTAATGAGATAATGAACATTAATTTTACATATATATAAAGTGAACAAGATAAAGAACAGCCTTTCCTGGTACAGGAAGAGCTTTAGGGAGTGATATTCTTTGTGCAAATGCATTGCAGCAATTTCCTTAATACTCAAATACTGAATGTAAACATAGTTAAGGAAGTTGGAAGAAAGGTTCTTACTAGGAAAACAACCTAAAAGAAAATAAAGGATGGGTCTGCATCCCAAGGCTTTGAGAATCATCTGCTTCCCCGCTAATTATCGTATCCAACTTTGGTTGCCAGTCTGATGAAGCAATGTGACCATTCTGTGCCTCGGGGATTCTGAAATCTCTCTGGTTACCAGGAAATTCATCATTGCCCACAGACGTAAAAGACTAGATGCCATAACGCTGTGCCCTCCGTTGATGGGCTGTACAATTTTTATGGGAAAAACGTAAACTTTACCATCTTAGATTCTTAGACCCAAATAAATGAGAAGTGTAATAACATCTATAAAAACATAGGAGAGAAAATTTCTTTTAAGACAGAGGCTTGGCTTCATGACCACACTAGGAAGTATGGATTTTTTCCAAATTATCAATTATTTTTCTGGTTACAAATCCGAAGCCCGTTAAGTGGAAGGGCTCTAGGACAGCTGCCATCAGTGGCACTGGGCATCTTCCCTCTGGCTCTTCCTAAGGGAACTAGAGCAATTTAAACATCCTCATCTATCTTGCTGCTTTATTATGTGTCTTACTGATAGAGTAGGCTGTCGAAGACTTGGGTGCAGCTCCTGATGTCACAAATAAGTAAGGTATGGTCTACTCTAGAATGTCATTCACTACTATTTTCTACATAGAAACATGCATGGTGCAAGGGACCAAAGTCCCAGTAACTCACTGGCAACTTTTCTGCTTCTCAAAGCTGGGAGTTCAGTGGCTACAAGATCAATTTGCAAAACTATACTTAAAAGGGTAATAAGCTATGTCACGGTGTTAACATTTGCAGTGATGGTGGATAACAATTTCTGGTGCTTGGGCATCACTTAGAGGCATGGCAACAAACTATGTGGCAGCCAGTGCTCTCTGAGCACTCCCGGCAGGCGTAGCAGGACCCAGACAACCCCACTTGATAGGTCTGTAAACCTTTGATGTCATTAACTCTTGAGCCATAAGTACATTGTCATTTACCATTCTGGGTGAGGAAATGGAGAGACTCGTTTTGTCCATGCAACAGCATGGTGACTTAGGAAAGGCACTCATGACTAAGCTGTGAGCTCACTAGCTATATTTCCATGGACCATCGTCTTGACTTTTGAAAAGATGACTGACAAGCTGGCCATTTATCTTGAGATTTGGAAAGTATTGTCTAGAAAATACACAAAGTTAACCAGTCTCTTCTAGAAAAGAACCCCCCATGAATGTGGTTGTATTAGTCTGAGCTGTCTAAAGGAACAAAATAGATAAACTGAATATATAAATAGAGAATCACAAAGACAAAAGCTGGATAGTCCCATAATGGTGGCAGCCTACAGAGAGCCATAGAACCAGCAGCTGCTCAGACCAAGAAGCTGGAATCCTCCCAACAATAAAGCAAATGATCCAGCCCCAGCCCAAAGCTGAAGGCCTCGAAGCTCCCTAGACAGTTGCTATGGTAACTCATGTTCGAGGCTAAGACTCAGAGACAGAAGTAGCAAAGGCAGAAGCAGAAACACGCCAAACAAGAAGAATCAAGCTGCAGGCACATGTAAGCTTGCAGGTTTTATCTTCTAGCTCCCACTCTGTCGAGAATGCCATTCACATTCAGGACATTTCTTCCCAGCTCAGTTCACTGTCACACACACCAGAGCCTCTAAAAAACATCGGAGATGCAGGCAAATGTATATTTACAAGTCTTCTAGAAATCTCTCAATCCAGTCAACTTGAAAACCGATCACAATCATCTATGATAATAATCAAGTGTTGGGGAGAATTTCAAGTTTTTAGAAAACATGTAGCCATCACTGTATCCATCATAAAGAGATGATAGATAGATAGATAGATAGATAGATAGATAGATAGATAGATAGATAGATAGATAGATAGGATATAGATAGATAATAGATCAATAGAGCTAATAGATTAGATAGATAGATGATTGATTGATAGATAGATAGATAGATAGATAGATAGATAGATAGATAGATAGATAAAAAATATGAATCAGAGAATCTGACTTACAATGAAGTGGGCCATAATTCTCAATGACCAGCACATGTTACAAAACTGGCAAAAGATCCAAAAATGCCAAACAACACAATGAACTTTAGTGCAGCAGAATATAGAAGGTTCATTAGCATGATTCCAGTTCCACATTACAAAACAACTACATCTTGTCATATTGCGTGTGGATCACAAAATATCCCACAACTATACAAAAAAAAACCTTTTAAAATACCCTCTTTTCCAAGTGCCTGACTGTGTGAGAATGAATGTCCTACACATACTTCTCTCCTCAAAAGCACACAGCCTTAGACCATGTGCATGGAGAACCCCAGCTGCATTCTATTAGGCCAGACATTAAAGGGACATAGGAGAATGTAAAACAATGCACCCATCTCCTCGGGAGCAATGCTTTCATTAAAAACATGTCCCATATTTTAACATATAAATGGGCTTACTCTTATTTTTAGTGAAGTAATAATGTCAAAATCATCATTAGATTAATTTCATATATGATTAAATATCAATAGATATAACCCACAAAGTACATAACCTTGGGGAAAATAATTTTTTTAAGAGTGTAAGGGGATCCTGAGAACTGCTGTCTTAGATCTCTCTCTCTCTCTCTCTCTCTCTCTCTCTCTCTCTCTCTTTCTCTCTCTCTCCCTCCTCTCTCTCTCTCTCTCTCTCCTCTCTCTCTCTCTCTCTCTCTCTCTCTCTCTCTCTCTCTCTCTCGTGTGTGTGTGTGTGTGTGGTGTGTGGTGGTCTATCTGTCTGTCTGTCTCCCTCTTTCTCTAATAAACTATTTGACAGTTTCTAACACTCTAACAAGAGTAAAGATTTATAACTAAATTCTCACACTTATAAGTGAAATACAATTTTAAGAGGTTTTTAACATCATATTCATTTTATTAAATCATTTAATAGTTACATATTTGTCATGACTAATGTTCCCATGAAAAATAATATAGAAGGTGTCTCCTCATAATCACATGTATAGATGGCACCTATAGGGCCTCACTGCTGATTCATTTGCAGTTCTCTAGTGACACACTACGTGGAGCATCTTCATACATGTGAGTTTGTCATCCGTGTGTCTTATTCAGTGAGGTATCTGTCCACATCTCTCACCCAAAGATAAAATTTTCTTGCCTTAAAAGCTGTGATCAGTATGTCTTCTCTTCATGTGGGCTCCACAAATAAGCATAGCACATTACTAGGTCTGTCTTGATCTCCCCACCGCATATCTAACTCCCCTTAACTAGTCTTTCCCCACAATCAGTTCTTTAGCCCACTTATCAATGTTGTTTCTCCTTCTACATTTCCTCCATTGTCTTCTTTCTAAGAACTCATAATCAGACAGCTAACTCCCAATATGGTCTCTCCCCTTCCTGGATGAGAGGCATCTGTTCTCTGCTCTCCTAATACAAAAGTTAGAGTAGCTGTGTGCATTGATCCAGTAATTATCTCAGGCACGTTCAGATTACCACAGCAGTTACTGTTCTTCACTGTAGCCTTTCAACATGCAGACCATGCATATTTAAGCTTCAATATTTTAAGGCTGATCTCCTGACATCACTGGCGTGTAAGACCATAGGAAGGCCTGTGAACAACACCCCATCGCGGTGGTGTGCTCACATGGATGCACACACTTTCACTGTTTCAAACACTGAGATTTGGTTGCCTGAATTTAGTTATGAAGACAATACGTAATTTGTTTGACTCAATACCTGATCTTATGTTCAGAGCACCTCACTCTCCCCAACATTTCATTTTTCTTGTTAATCGCTTATTGCTAGTGTGCTCTTTAACAAGGAAAATGTATGGTTCTGGAATTATTCTTTTGTTGGAGAGCACTTTTACATATTTAATATGGAAATTTTTTCACTGACATGACAAGTTGGAAAAAAATGTAATTTTGATTCTGATACTTTTCCAACTACTGATGGGTGTTAGTTCTAAATATTCAGCCTCTTGAGAGAAACAAATACTATTAAGCAGAAGTAAGCAAGGAGTTACCCAAATTCAAGAGCTACTAGACAATTAACTGAAAAAAAAAATCTAAGCACAATCTTTTGTCAAAACACAGTAAAATAAAACATCACAGGAGCAAATTCAAACTAAGTGGAACTCTATTTTTCTTCAGCCCATTCTCTTAAAATGTTTTTTTCCCCCAAGTTACATCCTATAAAATGTGTTTTTAAGAAGAAATAAACAGAAAATTAGGCTGGAGACAAACCATAAAGCATTATATTAAATGGTGATATTGTCTTTGGTGGAGAGAAATTAATAAAAAAAACTGACATGTCTTTCACATATTCATATCCTGTTCTACCACCTACATCCTCCAAGACCCACCTTCTCCCAACTTAATGTCTGGATTTTTGTTGGTGGTGGTGATGATGATTGGTTGATTAGTTAGTTTTGTTTTGGTTTTGTTTTTTTCTGTTTTGTGTTTGTTGGTTTGTTTGTTTGTTTGTTTGTTTTGGTCATCTATTAGTCTAGTGTGTTCTATGAGCTCATCATAGTTGTATGGCCAGCCCCAGTCGACCAAATGCATTGACTCCTCATCACAACTTCGGAACAAATACAAGTTCCAAGAGAAATAAAGTTGCATACAGTTAGTTCATGTTTTCATAATTACCTTATGAAAATCACATCATTAATTGGAAGCTAATAACAATGAAGAAACGTACTTTATGTTCTCAATCTGTATGAAAAATGCAATACTTAAATTAAGAAGATTAAAAATATTCCAGTCTAAGATATTCGCTACTCCTATTCAAAATTCCTAAAAATGTACATCTTATTTTCAATGGACTGTTTTAATATAATATTTTTATTAACTGAGAATGTCATACAATTTATTTTTATCATATTCACACTTCATTCTTCCCCCCAAATGCTCCAAGATCCTCTCCCAACTTCATGACCTCATTTTTTTTTAATAACCATTGAGTCCAGTTTTGTGCTGTCTACATACTCATAGTTGTAGGGCCATCCACTAGAGTAGGATCATCCTACCAGGGAAATACCCTTAAAGAAAATTGAGCATCTCTTCTCTACAAGTCATCAATTGTTAACAGGTCTGAACTCACCCATGAGCTCCCACTCCATGCTGAGAGTACCAACAGGCTTCATCTTCTGCAAGTCTTCTGCAGGTAATCACATGTTTTGAGTTCATAATTATAATACCCCTGTCATGTCCGGAAGAGACTGTTTTTTCACACCCTCCCTGACCTCTGGCTATTAGTATACTACAGGATTATTCTTTTAAGAGTTGTGCTAGTTTGTTTTATGGCAATTTGACATAAACATCATTTTGGAAGAGGAAACCTCAATTGGAAAAAATCCTCTCATTTGATTAGCCTGTGGGTAAGCCTATAGTACATTCTGCTGGACTGATGATTGATGTGAGAGGGCTCAACGCACTGTGAGTGGTGCCATCTCTGGGCTAGTGATCCTGAATGCTACAGAAGAAGACAGGCTGAGCAAGCCAGGAGAGCAAGCCAGTAAGCAGCACCCTTCTATGACATCTGCATCAGTTTCTGCCCTGACGACCCTGAATGAGGGCTGTATGTGAACTGCAAGGTAAAATAAACCCTTTCTTCCTCACTATGCTTTTGCTCCTGGTATCCATCACAGAAATAGAAGCCCCAACTAAGATAGGTGTCCATTCTTTAAAAGGTATCCATTTGTCCTTTAAAGTTTTACTACTTTTCATTTTAAAATAATAAAATTCATCACTCTAATTTAGGGAACATTATAGATCATGCAAATTTTCTTTCTGAAAAATGCACTGACCTTAGATTTCAGTCTCCGTAGTCCGCCATGTTTTCTCAGGGGCACTGTAAGCATTACTACATTGCCTCAGCTCCATTTGCTCTGGATCCCCTGAAATGGGTCCCCCGACCTCCTTGAACACTACCACAAATGCCACCCATTGTCTGAGCCCTAGTAATGTCTGGCCTACACTCACTGATTACAAATAACATATGACATAACAAAAACCAATCCTTCCTACAGTAATTAAATGAACAACTGACTGACATTAAGCTAATATTAAGTCACTGAATTGAATAATATTTGTGGAGTTTCAGGTAGTTTTAGTGTGTTTTAGTCTCTTGCTTCAATCAACCACAGTTTCAAGTAACACACATTTATCATTTTCCAGTTTCTGTAGAGCATCACTGGTTCTCAGAGTATTATAAAACTGTAATCAGGACCTCAGCTGAACCATGAACTCACCTGAGGCTTGAGAGACCCACTTCCCAGCTCACATAATGGTTGGCAGCATTTGGTTCCTTGCAGATATATTCTGATGACTCTTGATCCAAGACCAATCTCAGCTTCTTGATTGACACATGGACCTCTCTACACTGGAATGTCACAGAAGAATATCATAATTCATCAAGCCCAGAAAAAGAAACTATTCTTGCCCGATATGCAATGAAATCTTCCATAACATAACATATACATGATCATTTGCATCTGGCCACCTTAATCGTATTCTACATGAATAGAAGCAAATGATAGCACACACAAGTCAGAAGCATTAACCAAAGGCATGAACACCAAGAATTAAAATCATAGAAGCCACAAAAGCCCTCTCTGCTAAAATTACTGTGTCAGGAAGAGGGAGCACGGTTATCAAGTCAAGATTATTTTCATGTTGGTTCCAGACATCCTAAGACTCTGCATACACAGTACTACAAAGTATATGTATACTCTAACATGAAATTGCAATAACGAATAAACAATGTTGGACATGAAAGGAAACTTTCTTATTGTATATATCCAATATATGGCCAAAATCAGAAGACTAATCTGCCTTTGTTCTAGTCAAAGTGCTTTTCAGAGGCTTACATAAATAGTCTTAGGGATGGTAAAATTGCATAAATGCTGTTTATGGAAACAACTAGATCTGGAAAAGATAAAGTTTAAAGCATGGTTCAGCATCTCTGTCAGCCCCCATCACAGTTATCCTCCCAGGTGACACCCTCCAGAAAGTCTCAGGGGTCACAGTTTGGATAAAATTCAACCAGAAACAACGAGTTTGTGGTTCACCAAATCCATGGAGTATTTGGTTAAGAGTCGAGGGAGCTGCAAAGACTAGAACTCTATAGAGAAAAGATCTTAGGAAATTTTGAATGGCAATCTGTTCCCACAGTTTCACTGAGGTGATCTCTACACATATCCAAGCACGTAACCAAGAATGATCTCATGTAAATTAAGTAGAAATTCCAGAGGTTGTGTTGACTGAACCAGTATTCAAAAGCAAGACTAGATTTAGTGAAGTCTCAAAATGAGTTTTCTTTGGCACGTCTCAAGCTTGTTCATATGAGTCATCTATCCAATCATCTTTAGAGACATATCTATAAAAAATTAAATTTGTTCTCCTTAATGGTTAAACTTGAGAACTTTCTAGCATTACATTTAGTAGAAATTGCACTTTGAACTTTGAGTGTAATATGCAATAAGATATTTCTCAGAATTATGGCCATGAGCAGAGAAATGGGACCTAACTAGCTAATCAGGGGGAAATAACAGATACTCTAAGCACCACATAATGCAAAAGGATGATATTTGGTAGGTTAAGCGTATTGTATGCATTCCCAAAAGCATTTTGCTTGATAATGGGTTTATATGATTATTTCTCCACTACAAATGAAGGGATACCTGATCCTACTTGACTTCCCTGTAAGTTTCTATATAACAAAGGATCTGGGGTTTTTTTCATACTAGAAGAGTTTGAAAAAAAATATTAATTTTAGGTCAAAAATTTAATAATTTTTTTATAAATAAAAGTCTAGTTGCCTAACTAGATTATATGATTTATCTCTACAAAAACAAATTAGGTTTGCCTCAAAGTAACAGGACTCTGCATCACTTATTAGAACTAAGCCAGTGGCTCATTACCCTGAGAAGACTTGATGAAATGGGTCTGGATATCCTTTACATATATGTCTCAAATGTCTATAACTATAACAACACCTGTTAGAGTTGGTGTCAGTAAACATTAGCTGAGAATCAGGAAAGATCTCCAAAGCCACAAGGTCCAGTGCATACACGGTGTCCTCCTCCCCTGAGTTCTAGCCACTAGTCTTGTGTTTGCAGAGCATGTTAGACATGTGACAAAATCTTATTTACATGAATAGCTTTATCTTTTCTTGATAACTATGCTCTATGACCATCAGTATCCTTTATTTAATAGATGTCAAAACAGAGGCTCAAAGAAGAAACAGTGAAGGATAAGATGGAGATAGGGCAGAAAACTGTGATGTCACTGGCAAGTCTGTTCCATTCAATGCAATTCCATATGCCTGACACCATTTTAGGGACTGATATGATAGAGAACACCATCCCTATTACATGCCAGCATAAGCCCTCTGTCTCTGAATTAGAACCTCTCCCCTTGGCAGTTAAGGGTAACAGAAGTCTGAGTGGCACCAAGCCTCCCATTTGATAGACGGTTGTCATGGATCTCTGACTGCTCTGTGACAAGCCATTCTGTCACTAGGCAGAACACATGTTCTCTGTCCACAAGATTCTGACAAAGGCCTCCTGACATTGGTGTCTCCAGTCATTACCACAAAGGCAATTTTAAAGAGAGACACTATAGTTGCTAAGGCCCTGCTTATATAAAGGCTGTAAATGTGTCAAGAATGAAGAGGACAAAATGGGCGACATTTCAGGAGTTCTAAAGCCATTTGCCAATCCTCCTGCATGATTCACAGCACAAGGAGAAACAAGGAGAGGAAGTCATGTTTAAAGGAGTTATTTTTATTTATTTATTGGCTTTCATACACAATAATATATCATGGTATCTCCTATACAAAAACAGAGTGGAAGGAGTTTTAAAATCATGGTATGTTTCCTCAGCAATGTTTCCTTCTGTCAACAATCTTCTTTGTTTGGAGAAAGAGAAGTTAAGAGCAAAAGAGTCAAAGTGAGGTTTAGAACTCATTTATTATGTCAGCTGTCTCAGAACCAGTTGATTTGAAAACAAAGACTTTTTAAGGTACTGGAGAGATGGCTCAGCTGTTAAGAGCATCTCTTCTAGAGGACTGGAGTTCATTCCCTGCACCATGTAATAGGCTCACAAGTGTCGGTAACTTCAGTTCTAGGGTCTTCAACACTCTTCTGGCTTCCATCAACACCAGGCACACATGTGGTGCACAGACACACATACAGATGAAACACTGATATACATTAAAAGAATTTAAAGAAAGAGTTTTTAGAAGAGAAAAATATACCCTACTCTCAAAGAGCTTGGCTAGAATGTACAGAGCCGTAGCTGGAAGACTGAGATCACAAGGTCTACACCAGAAACATTAAACATCGTTACATAGGAGCCATTCCCCAGCTATGTAGGAAACTAAGGTGGGACAGTCATTCTTGAGGAAGACTTGATGGCAATCACTTGAGAGTGAGTAGGGAAAGCCATTTGAGTAAAGGTCTAATGCTCGATCTCCTTGGGATCAGTGATGGTTGGAAGGAATGACTAGGTAAGGAGCCATCTCTACCTGTACAGATAGAAACCCAAAATGTCCTCTTAGAGTGCTTCTTGGTGATCCCTTTTTGATGGGATCTGTCCAAGGTATTTGAAGAATAGATCCCATATGTGAAAGATGATTGCCTGGCTAGCAAGAGTACAACCCAGCAGCCAGCTAGAGAAGTCTTCCATCCAACAGTGTGCCTACAGAAGTGGTATCTAAAGGAGATGTAGATAGTTGTGCCTGGGAAGTTTCCCAAAGAACTCTAGAACCCCAAAGTGGTATGGATATGGCATCAAAGAATCCATCCCAACCATGAGGAGAACAGACACAACTTAGGAGTCAGTCAAAAGCCCATGGGATTCAGAATAAACACAAAATAAACTTTAGTTCTGTTAGTAAAGTGTTCAAGAACAAAACAAAAGCTGTGTAATAATGGATAATATCTATAGGCCAAGAGAAAGTGTGAATTTAGCAGCAGAAACCAAGGTCTATGAATATGACCAGAAGGAGTGGCCCCATCAGTGGGAGCCACAGAAAGTATTTCCAGAAAGAAACATAACAGTCACTATTACCCCTCCTAGATGACTATAATTACAGAATCCTAATCAATGTCTTAGCTATGTATATAATTATAATTAACTAAGTTACTAGCCAAGAAAAATCTAAAGCTTAGCAAAAAAAAAAAAGCATAACACTGACAGTAAAGAACTGGTCCTCATCATCAACAATAAAAAAGAGCTGAGCTGAGTAAGCTTACATTAATTATAGGGAAGCAAAGATTATCACATTTTTGCACACTTGAGTTATAACTTGTACCTAATTCTGACTTTATCTCTGAACAGTATTTTGTTGATCCTATCAAAATATTGCAGGCTGTATGATCGGTGTTCAGCACATAACAAAAAAATAAACCAAAGTTCACGAAATCCTTCTACTATCTTATAGTAGAATGGGTGTGTTAGAGGGATAGAATGGTGCCCACTATATCACTCTGTACATAGATCATTGGTCTTTCCCATGGAAATACTATACAAGGAGGCTGAGGGATGTCAAATTCACGTTTTATTATTCAGTCATATGCCTGATTAAATCATTTTATTACATAGGGACATCCTGGACACTGATACCATCTGCTGTAGTTTGCTTTTCTGGCTTCTCAAATACCCATCTTATGTTCTCCATCAAGGGAAAAAATAATGTCCACAGGGAAAACAAAGTATAAAGGGATGGACAGAATGCTGCCCAGAGAAGAAACAGTGCTTGAGTTGACTTGATGAGGCAAAGAGAGGTTTGCTCAGAGTACAAAGCTGAAAGACAGTGTCCATGGTGAAGGGATTTGATAAACATATGCAATGAATGTCACACAGGTGTCAATTTACTGTTACTTTGGCATTCCAAATGATTCTCAGAAGCCAACCGAGAAAGTGGAGACAAGATTGAATAAGTGGGATGGTGACAAACAGCTCTATATGGCTAGCAAGGATGTTGGCCATTGTTCTGAGGATAAAAGATGAATTTTTAGTAGGGAGGAAGTGTTAAAATCATACTTAGGGATTTGAAAGATGACTATTGAGACAAGAAAGAGAATAAATGAGTGGAGTACAGAAGAGACCTAAGAAAGGTCTGAGATTTCACACAAAAAAATTATGAGAGTATTACTTAAGGCAATACTCATAAGAAACAAGAGCTTTTGGTGGCAAATATTTTAAATATGTATAGTTATCTGTCAGCAAAAGTGAGGATGGATGGATGGATGGATGAATGGATGGATGGATGGATGGATGTTTAGATGGACTAATAGATAGATGAATAAACAGATTGAGCTTACAAGAAAGAACAAGATCATGGCAAAGCTGAATTAGAATCTAGTATGGGCACTAAGACTCATCCAAAAGAAAAGGAAGAATCCTAGAAAAGTTAGTGTGTGGAGCTCAGGAACACGTGTGTTTGGAGTCCCAGGGCCATGTGGCAGTCAGAACACTTGGCATCAAGGAGTCCAAATGCATGGCTTCTCAAGAAAAGAACTCGGGTGGAAGTGTGCTCTGTGTGCAAGGCTGAGCAAAGTCACAGACACCAAAGCGCTTCTGGATTTGGAAGCCTAGTCTTCTGGGTAGTTTTTCAGTCAGATACATCAAGAGTCGCTATAATTAAGAAATAGTGGAGTAGATTCTGCCTCTGTCAGAGAAAGAGGGACATGTAACTCAGAAAATCTGGATGAGCATATCTATCCTACCCCTCACTGTTGGGGTGACCCTGAGTGCAAATAAAACAGATCTGAAATGGAAAAGAAAACTTCTGTGCAGAAATAAGCAGCAATGGTCAACTGAGGCAGGCTGCCTGTGTTTCTAACATCGTCACAGACCTTGGCCTCCCTTGGAATTCCTTCAGTCTTTCTTTTTAGTCCCATGAAATACCATTGGCAATTATAACACCTTTCTCTTCCCTTTAATTCACAGTGAATTGATTTTTTTTTCCCAGCAAGACATAATACATACATGCAACATCCTTTTAAAAGGAAAAAAATTGCTTTCTCCTATAAGAGTGTATGGCTTGTCTTAGACCAACACTACCATGAATTCAAGACAGGAGAAAAGGAAATGTGACGAGGAATAAGGGTGAGAAATGGAGCTCTGCTTGTAGCAGAGACAGCTAGATGCTGTCCCACATCTAGTACCCCTCTTTCCTGAACAACTCTCCCAAGCGCATCCAAAATTGTTAAAGCACATTGCCTTCTTACACTATATGATGTGTGTCTAAGTTATAGCTAGTGAACTGCAACATTTAAAAATAGTGGAGGAGTGACTAATAGAAGATTGTTGAAAGACTATTAATTCACTCATCGCCCAAACATACTGCACATCACATATGAACCACACACACACATCATAAACACCACACACCAACAACACACAACCATGCATGCATGCACACACACATGGATACATACACATACAACCATGAGCACATGTATGTACATGCACTACACACACATACATACCATACCACGCACACTCGTACGCACACCGTTGCTCTTTCTCTCCTCCTCTTTCCTGCAGTCTGGGAGGCAAAGCATTAACTCCAGGCTGTTCTCTTAGCAGGCAAGGTGACTTTGAAGATAAAAGCCATTTATAAGGTAAATGGGTGACAAAAAGAGTCCAAGTGTCTGATGACCATAATAGATAGCAGAATAGCCTGGGATACTCTTGTCTCTATTTCTTCTCATACAGAAGAGAAACAAGCCTCACTCACCTAAGGCATTGCCTATTCATGCCACTAAGCCAACTGTGGTAGATGCTAGAACACACTTCTCTTGAATTACATAATTCATTCTGCTTTAATTCCTAACACCCCTTTGGCACTTACCACAGTATGCATTTTCTTAAAGTAAAAGAAGATTTACCAATTCTTCCATATGATTATTTATAGAAGGAAGAGTGAATCAGTGGAGGAACAACCTTTTAAAAATTATGGAAACTGTCTTTGAATAATAGTCACTTTAACATCCTTTAGTAATAAAACTTCAGTCTCTTGCTCCCCCCCACCTCTCTCTCTCTCTCTCTCTCTCTCTCTCTCTCTCTCTCTCTCTCTCTCTCTCTCTCTCTTTCTCTCCTCTCGCGCGCCCAGGCAGACCCTTAACTTGAGATGTTCCTGCTCAGCCTCCCTAGTGCTGGGAATATAGGTGTGTATCACCACCCCCAGCTGAGCATTTGTTCTTGATTCTTTAGAATAAGAGATTTTAAATAAATGATCAGAAAGTTTCTCCAGTCGCCTATCTTCAGTTTACCAAGATTTGCTGAGAATATCCAAAAGCAGGGATCTAGAGAGATGGCTCAGCAGTTAAGAGCACTCACTGTTCTTACCAAGAATTTGGTGCCCAGTATACATGGAGTGGCTCACAGTTCCAGATCCAAGGAACCCATGCCCTCTTCTGACCTCCATGGGCATCAGGTACACACATGGTACATACCCATACATACCTGCAGGCATAACACACAAACACATAACATAAATGAGCAACGTTTTTTAATTGAAAAGACCAAAAACCACAACTACTCTTTCTCAGATAACTAGCCCTGTGCCCTGCATTTTAAAAACAATAAATGAATCACAGTAAGAAACCAAGGAGATTTAAAGACAAGAAGACCAAGGAACAAGAAGGGTTACATAAACTGTTTGGAGTCACTTTTCTTATACCTGATCTTGCTGGGACCCAACTCAGGAAATCTGACAGATCTCTGAGTGTACCCACTTTGCCAAGAACAGATGGATGAATTGGCACCAATGAAGCAAGAGATGATTTGTTACTCCAGTGCAGAAGCAACGAATCTAAGAGAAGATGGAGATTTTGCCTTTGAACTATCTCTAACAAAATTTCTTCCCAGCATTCAAACAAAGTATTGATGGACTCTCTGAACACATCTGAGACCCCATGAGGGAGCCTGAAGTGCCCTGCAAGCTACTGTGGAGTGCTATCACCTGAGAGGCCAGACCTGAAAAATAGTCTCAATATCTTCTGAAGGAAACAGGTCCTCATTCTGTCAAATAAATCATTTTTTTTTATTTTTAAACAAATAGATAAGTGACTATATAAACCTATCCTTCTCTGCTTTTCAAACTGGGACACACCGTGGTCTCGCTACTGGTGGCAGCAGATGGCTGCCTCTGGCAGCCTGGTGTGGAGTTCCCACTCATCAGGAGTTTCAGCCACTATTCTTTCTGGCTCTCCTGGTTGTGCATAGATTGAGTTTCATGTAGACAGGCAAAAAAAAATAAAATAAGTCTCTAAGCTTATTCTACACGAAATATAATATATTTGCCAGATAACCAGGACCCTCATATTAGTCATAAATCAACTGTGTTTATCCATAGCCAAGAAAGGACTAGAATGTTCTTTCCTCATTTGGAAATCCAATCTGATCTTCACAGTAATTATGCTGCCTTTCGTATGAATCATGGTCCCGCACCACAATTGTCAGTGCCCGACTCGCTCGCTTGCTCGCGGCTGCTGTGCAGCATTGAGATGATCCTTGCACTTGGGGGTAGGATTTGGGGAGTTATTGAAGTAAATCCTTTTACTCACTAGACTTTCCTTTTTTTGTATCTCATCTTCAGTCTTTTTGTTCATATTTTACAGAAAACTTCTAGAAGCCGCCATAAGCAGGGCAAGAGCACCCTCACCAATCCCCCCGGAAGTCATGGAACTACACTCAAGATGGGCGAGACTCTCCCCTTGCTCTTATCCTGGCTTTCCCTCTGGAGTCACCACACAGCCAGCTCCCTCTTTTATTTATCCTTTCCATCCCTCTGACTAAACAGTTATGTTACTATGATATGCTGAGACACTTTCCAATGTAAGAGTCTTCATAGCCAGCCGTCGTCCAAATACACACAAACGAACGAGTTGTTCTCTGCGCATCCTCTGCAGCAGCATTCTGGAAGAGCTATGCATAGAGGCGGGGTCTGAGGCCCAGCCACCGTTAGCAATCAATATAAATCGCTGAAAAATAAGAAGGTAAACAAGAAACCATCCCTGCTTGGGACCTTCTGGAATGTGAGTTGTGCGCTTGGCATTATGACCCACTGCCCTTCACACAGTAATTGCTCAACAGCCAGAATGAGTGGAAACGGAAACACATGAACCCAAGACAAAAAGGCCTTCTGAGAGGGCCCACCAATCCCAGGTAGAATGCGAGGAAACAGGAACTCAGGAGCCACTGGGCCACCATTATTATGTGTGTGGACACACAGAACATAATAATAAAAGGAGGAGCTTACCACAGTGGCCTTCCCACCAACTCTGCCACAAGTAGACTTTTGTACTTTGTGGTGAATTGTATTAGTTCTCTGGTCCTCCATGTAAGGTACTTCCCCTGGCAACCTGTGTATCTCTAAGAAGGCTGGGCCTATGCTGCTGCTGCTGCTGCCGCCGCCGCTGTTGTTGTTGTTGTGTTTTAGTTAGTTTGATTGCTTTACTTTGTGAACTGAAGTCCTCAAATGGTCTACACAGTGTCCCCTCCCCCACCTTAAGTTTCTAGTATGGAGCTTTCCTGACACCTAGTGGCCAGATGGAGGAATCCCTGATTTCTCTATAAGTAGTCTAATTTAGAAAGTGTATTTACATTCCAAATGAAATTTTAGTACATTGCTTCACAATTTACCACTTATCCCCTGTGAACTACTGGCTTGAGGGTTAAATGCAACTCTATTCCTATATTGCTTAGAATTTTAAAGTGAAATTGCTATCAACTACAGCTCTTTCTGAGTGAATGTGGGCTCGTCTCAGGATTTTACTATGCTTCAATCCTGTAAAAGTAGCTAAGCTTAAGATAAAATATCAATGGCTAAATCACACATTAATCTCAAATGAGAGCCTGTGTGAATTAATAAAAACTTTGTATTGTCTCAGAAAATTACAGTGAAAGTTTATTCACAAGTAAGTCAACTTTCTATTCCTTTATGCTAGTTAATTGGATTTTTCCTAGAATGGAAAAGTCAAAATAGATCAGAAGGGAATTTTTTAAAGAATAAAGTAAAATAAGTAACATGTTGTAGCCATTCCTAGTAAGTTCTGCAGTGACTATAATTTCTGTACTTAAGCTTTAAGAGACAGAGAGGGGGAGGGAGGGAAGGAGAGAGGAGAGAGGAGAGGAGGAGGGGAGGGGGAGAGGGGGAGAGGGGGAGGAATTGATTCCACGAAACAACATGAAAATAAGGAGAAATAGCATGTATTTTTTTCTCTTAGATTTTAGTCTAAAGAATTCCAAAAAAAGCTAGCTGAGATACAAATGGCTGCACCAGTGTTTATCCGAACCGTGATCCCATGAGTTGGGCTGGCTATAAGAGGGGCCAGGTAGAACAAGATAGTAGAGAAACCATCAGTACAGATGCAGTATGGTCTCATCTAGTCCTGGTTCCTGGAGCTGTAGGACCTTCTGAGACCATGTCTGGAATGTACCGTATCTCTAAACTACCTGCCCAAAGGATGGAAGAGTGATGCAACCTATATGTCCATTGCCCCATTAGCCAAGCTTTGCCTCGTACATCATAAAATTTCCCACTCATATGGTTTGCTCACATGTATTCAATAGTCTCAGGGTACAAGAGTCAGAAAAGCAACCGTTCTGCTCTCTCCCATGCCTCTGTGCTTAACACTATCCTGAAACCATGTCCCATAGGTAAGATCAGGCCAAGTGGGTCTGGGCTGTGCACAGAGGATGCGTATGCAACACTAATGACATTTTTGTTAACAACAAAGAGGTCATATCCACTTCACTGATAGACAATTATATATTTAATGGACATTGTGAAGTATGTTAATTAAATAATGTCTTGTCGCTGCCCAGTACAAGCATGCATAGAAGGTTTCTTTGTTATGGGGGTTTGTTTTGTTTCATTTTGTTTTGTGTTTTTAGAGAGCATGCATCTCAACTTGTAGATCTGGCTTTCCTAAAACTAGATATGTAAACCAGGCTGGCCTTGAACTCAGAGAGATCTATATGCTTCTGCCTCTCAAGTTCTGGGATTAGAGACCTGCAGCACCACATCCAGTGTATAGAGGGATCCTAAAGGATCATGTATTCTTTGATAATGTCATATATGTATCCAATGTGTCTTGATCCAATCCACTCATTCTCCTGTTACCCCTAGAAACCATCTATCTCATATCCTTTGTATTTACTATTTTACATAGACTTTCTGCATAATTATAAATTGTAAAACACATACACAACATAATAGACACTTCTGAGAGGAATTAATGTTTCTGACATATTCTTGGGTTAAGATGCTTTCTGCTTCTTGCCCCAGTTGCCTGTTTGAAAAACACCTTGTAACTAGATTCCTCTGATTTCATTGCCAGGTTACTACCATGCATTCAAGCCTTTAACCAGAGTCAATATTTATAAAATGGATGCTTCCTTTTATAAGTGATGTCCTATAATATTGAGCATACATACTGACAATATAGGACAAAATGTTGACCTACTTGGAGACTTCCAAAGAACCAACTTCCTCTCCATAATAAGCAGATCCTCCCATTCAAATTCTTTAACCCAAGAGTCAATGAATCCCTTATTCACTAAAAAATCAAGAATTCATAGGGAAATACCAAAAACTAGATAAACCAAACCTCAATAATAAAATAACTGCCTCCCCAATTCCCAATGTCAAGTTGTACTACAAAGAGCTCTCTCTTTCTCTCCTCTCTCTCTCTCTCTCTCTCTCTCTCTCTCTCTTTCTCTTTCTCTCTCTCTCACCTATGGACATCTGGTTTTTGATAAAGATGTCAGGAATACACACTGAAAATAAGACAGCATCTTCAACAAAAGGTGCTAGTCAAACTGGATGGCTGTATGCAGAAAACCCCAAATAGATTCATACGTACCACCCTGCATAAAACTCAACTCCAAATGGATCGAAGACCCCAAAATAAAAACAAATACACTGAACTGGTAGAATAGAAAGTTAGAAATAGTCTTAAACTCATTAGCACAAGAAAAGATTTTCTGAACAGAACACCATTAGTACAGACACTAAGGCCAACAATTAATAAAAAAGAGTTCATGAAACTGAAATTTTTACCATGTGGCAAAGGACACCATCATTTGGACAAAGTGGCAGCCTAGAGAAAGGGAAAAGATTTTACCAATTATCCATCCAATAGAGGGCTAATATCCAATATCCAAGACATATAAAGAACTCACATTACTAGATATCGAAAAAGTAAATAACCCAATTATAAATGGGTACAGATCTAAACAGATTAATTTGCAAAAGAGAAAACTCAAATGGCTGAGGCTAAAGAAATGTTCGACAAACTTAGTCATCAGGGAAATTCAAATCAAAACTACTTTTAGATTTCATCTTACACTTGTCAGAATGGCTAAGATCAATAACACAAGTAACAGCCTAGGCTGGAAAGCATATGGAGCAAGGAGAATACTCATACCCTGCTGGTGGGTATACAAACTTGTACATCCACTATGGAAATTATTGTGGCAGCTCCTCCAGCAGATGGGAATTGACCAACCTCAAGATCCAGTTACCTTCCAATGATGTTTTGTCCTACCACCAAGACACCTTCTAGTCCATGTTTATTGGTACTCTATTCTTAATGTCCAGAAATTGAAAACAATATAAAGGTCCTGCAACAGAAAAATAGATAAAGAAAATGTAGTAAAATGGGGTACACTTTTTAATGAAATTCTCAAGTAAGTGGGTAGAATAGAAAATATCACCCTAAGATAACCCAGATCCATGAAGACAAATATAATGTATATCCACTTATATGTGGATGTTAGCTATTAAGTCAACAACAACCAAGCTACAATCAATGAAACCACAGAGGTTAGGTATAGAATAAGGAACTGGTGGGATAAGGGGATTAGATCTCCGTAGGGAAGAGAAATAAAATAGAACAGCTATAGATGGAAAAGGAGGGGACAGGAATGAACAGATCAAGCGAAAAGCTGGAAGGAAAAGGAAGAGGCTGAGGGAAGGATATGGGGAGAGACAGCTAAAATTAAGGGCTGTTTGAGGGTAATATAGAAACTTCCTAAAACACACACTTATATAAAGGAGATTTCAATGAAGTTGCCAGACAAGGGGAGAAACAGAGCCCCACCTGGAGATACCCACTCTTGTCACCAAATGAAGCTTCCAATACCAGCACTGGGAAGGGGTTACATTTAATTGAGTTGTTGGACAAAGGGCCATATGAGAACCCCCAAACAACCTAGGCTATTGCCAAAACTAGACTTTGCTCTTTGAAAACTAACAGCGAGCCCCCATTTCTTAAGACAATACCTACATAACTCATTGAACATGGAGAAATCGAACTGGTACAGGAAGGTACTCTGTATGCTACCAAATGAAAAACTTAAACATCAACCTAGCTACAAATCCTTTGCTCTACAGTCATGTCCTCATGAGATATGCTAGAGCAATGGCAGCACAAAGCACGTGGGAATATAACCAAACAATATCTGATTTGACCCACTCCAGAACTGTAACCTATGCCCCCATACCTAGCACTGCTTAGGTAACCAAGAACCTAAGACTAGATAATCCAGGGAATGGAGGTAAAACCAAATACTACTGTTCTATGGAGCCACAACTACAACAAAATGTAGCAATAAAATGACTCCTAGTGACATTTTGCTATACTTTTTATATAGTCCCTTGCTCAGCCATCATCAGAGAAGCTTTCTCCTGCACCAGATAAGGACAAATCCATATGCCCACAGTCAGACATTATGGAGAGTGAAAGATCTCAGAACACTCAACCCCTAAACAAGATATCTCCATCAATACTCTCCCCCTCTAGAGTCATCAGAAGAGGAGACAGAAAGAGTGTAAGTACCAGAGGGAATGGAGGACACCAAGAAAACAAGGCCCTAATCAACATAATCAATAAACATATGAGCTCACAGATACTGAGCAGTGTGCACAAGGTCTGCATGGGTCTGCACCATCTGGGGTCCTCAGCATGTGTAGTACTGCATACCTACCAATGAAGATACAACATATATACACACAATATACATAAATAAATAAATGTAAAACAATGAGAAAGAAAGCTCGTGCGAATAATACAGAAGACTGCCAACAAGTTTGCCCTTTGAGGGAACAGGGAAAGGAAGGGTGCATATTAAAATTATTACAACCTGGAATGGAACCTGCTCTTCATACATCAAAAGAATAATATGCAGACATAGTGGTGTTTATCTGTGATCCCAGCACTCAGGGGACTGAAGAAGAATTATAGGTTCTAAGCTAACCTAGGTTACACAGTAAGCTCAGCAACCAAAGCTCACAGCAAGATCCTGTCTCAAAGGGAAAACAAAGTACATAAAGTAGAATAGCTTTTCCAGAAGAAATGAGGACTAATTAGGCTGGTATGGTAGGTGTTCTGACATCAATATGACTTAAGGCTCTATCACATAAAGGGGAAACATGGTAGAACATCAGCATGAAATCAGAGAGAAAACACTGGATCAGTCAGCGATAAGGAGAGGAACAATTCAGTGGTGCCTTGGTGAGATGTCTATTGCTGTGATAAGACACGATGACCAAGGAAACTGATAATAGAAAGCATTTAATTTGGGGCCCACGGTACCAAAGGGTTATAGTCTATAACTATGATGTTAGGGAGCATGGTAGCAGCAGGCAGGCAGCCATGGCTCTGGAACAGTAGCAGAGAGAGACAGAGAGACAGAGAGAAAGAAAGACAGAGAGACAGAAAGATAGAGAGAGAGACAGAGAGAGGGCGAGAGGAGAGAGACAACTAGAAACCAAGTATTTAAATACACAAATCTATGAGGTTCATTATCATTCAAACCAACACAAGTAGCTTCTGAGCAAAGTATTGAGATGCTGCTGTAGATGCTTAGGCTAGCGAGGAATTTGAAAAATTCAGAATTATGACCAATCGGTACAATTAAAGATCCATTCCAGTGAGATTATGCTGGGGTAACAGATTTAAAGTTGAGCTGGCCAAGGCTGCTGTGTTTACAATTCACAGGATCCTTAAACCATATTTGTAAAATCTCCTTATATTCCTCAACCCCAGGACATTTTATTCTCTTGCATGGATGAAGTTGAATACCTATATACATTTTTCGTTCTTTAGAAATATCTTAAGACCCAAGCCAGAAATATCATGTCTGTCTTTTCATATAATTTTTGTAACAATATGCAACACAGATGCTCATAGCCTTGAAGAAGACCGGGATATATCTGTTGTCTTTAGTTTGCCTGAGCTATAATTAGACTGCTTTGGAATAATTATTTTATTATTATGGAATTTGCAAATAATATCTATGACTTGCAATTCTCTGCTTTCATTTTTATTTGCAGATTCAATTTTAAACTTCACATACACTCCAAGAAATCACTGGTTTGGAAAGGAATATACTTCATATATGCGTTTATAATTCCCACAATTTGTTCACAGTATCTGCTACACAGACAAAATCCAGTTTTCCTTCAATAAATTATTCTTGTTACCCAGCATATTACAAGGAATTCATCAGCCATTACCACAGTGATTCCCAAGAGGAAAAGGTACTATCACACTATAGAACCAAAATATGAACACAGAACACACAGCTGCAGTGTAGCTTCTACACCCTTATAGTTATCAGGTCTTATATATCTTTAAAGATCTGTGAGAAACAGTCATTAAAATCATAGTGTCTTACTAGCTAAGCATTTATTCTGTAAGGAACAGAGAACCAGTTTAAACAAGCCTTAATTATACAGAACACTCAGTAGGAAATGTGCTAATTCTATCTGGCATCTAGCTGTTTGTCAAATTCATTCAGATAAGTGATGTTCACAAGCTCTCATAGAGACAAAAATTAACTGTATCTAAACCTCATAAACAGAATTTTGTCAGAATATTGTTAGGAAACAAGTTAATTTTCCAAGTTACACAATGTGGAGGAACCTATAAAAAATTTTTATTAGCTTGACCAATTTAAATACTGAAACATAATTTTAAATAGTACTAATTAAATTTAATGAAATAATTTTAACATTAACAATTATTTCCTTTTTAAGCATGTATTTAATTTAGCCAGGAAACTCTGAAGCATTGTACTCCAAGTTCTAAAGACCACAAATGCCAATCCAAACTACTTTACCTAGTAAAACTATCTGCAAAAGTTTGAGGAAAAAGAAAAGCATTTCACACAATATAAATGAGCTAAAAGAACTCATGTACAAAAAACCCACCCTACAGAGAATTCTAGAATCAATACTTCAGACCGAATAAAAAAATAATCATAGCCAGGAAACTATAGAAAGAAACAAATAAAGCTGTAATAACTGAAATACAAAACTTAGAAAATAAACAGCAAGAAAGCCACAAAATGATAGCAATCAATTCAAACCTCTGATAATAACTTTAAATACTAATGGCCTAAGTTCTCCAATCAAAAAGACACAGGCTAGTTGAATGGGTTAAGAATCATGATCCATCATTTTTCTATCTAAAAAAGGCATGCTTTACATTGAACATGAAAAGATAGATAAAGTCTTCCAAGAAGATAGGACCAGGAATTAATCTTGTCACTATTCTAATACCTGACAAAATAGACTTCACACCAAAATTAATCAGAAGAGATAAAGAAAGGAACCTCATTCTATTCAAGGCAACAATTGTCCAAGAAGACATTACAATCCTAAACATGTATGCACCAAACTTCATGCCAGATTTCAAAAGAAGCATCCTACTGGATTTCAAGCCACAGATGAACCCAAACACCCTTTCTTCTATGGGCAGGCCATCTAACTAAATAGAGAAATAATCAGAACCAATTTCCCATATATCAAATGGATCTAATATATATCAACAAAGTTTTCTACCCAAACATCAAACAATGTCTTCAACTCAGCAACCCACAAAATTTTCTCCAAAGTAGACCCAGAAAATCTCAACAACTACAGAGAAACTGAAATAATTCCACATTTTAATACAGCTCAAAATCAGTAGCAAGAGAATCTCTCTTAAATATACCAGTTCATGGATATTAAACAGCACACTACTTAATGGGTCAAAGAAGAAATCAAGAAGAAAAATTTAAATTCCTGAAAAACGAAAACACATGCAAATCTCTGGGACACGTTAAAAGTATCCCAAAAAGGAAAAATTATAGCTTTTAAATGCTATTGGAAAATCAGAAAGAAGACAAATAAAAAGATGATGCACCTCAAGAGTTTGGTGATACAAGAAGGACACAAGCCCAAATGCAGTAGATGGAAGTAAAACAAGGGCGGGGATTAATGAAAGAGAAACAAGAACAACTTTTTTTAAATAAATGAACTTCATAGGTGTTTCTTTGCAAAATTAAACAATATTGACAGACGTGTAGCCAAATTAACTAAGAGGGGGAAGGGGGAAGGGATACCCAAATTAATATATTTAACAGCTGACACCTCCAAAGTGTAGAACACTGAACGGGACTATTTTTTAAAACCTATACTCCAGAGGAAAGGAGAGGGGAGGGGAGGGGAGGGGAGGGGAGGGGAGGGGAGGGGGAGGGGAGGGGAGGGGAGGGGAGGGAGGAGGGGGAGGGAGGGAAAAAAGAAAAAAGAAAAAGAAACAGACGAAGCACTTCCAAACTCATACAAAGACAGTATCACTCTGATACTTTACCACAAGCCAATATTGCACATAAATAACAACAAATAAAAACAAAAATGGATAGCTGAAGTAGAGAAATGGCTCAGGAGTGAAGAGCGCGTGCTGCTTTTACAGAAAGACCTGAGTTCAGTTCCCAGCACCCACTCCAAGCAACTCACAACTGCCTGTAACACCAGCTCCAGCTCTCTGCTGGACCCGCACACAGACATACACATATACACATGATTAAAAATAAATCTATTTTTAAGACCTAGAAAGCTATCCTTAGCCAAGAAGTCGTTGAAGTATCTCAATACAAAGCCAGGAGTTTACTCACTTAGCTTTTGGTGCGAGATTTTGTTTTAATTGTGCACGTGAGTTTTATGTCTCTGGAGTGCTTCCACTCACAGGAGACATCAGCTCACCAAACTGCATACGCCTCTATGCATCCACAGCGAAAGATAACAAGTTGGCAGCAGAGCAGACTCAACATACCCTGGGCCAGCCAAATCCCTGATCTTAAATTCCCAGAGAAAAGAAACAGACTCTAAGAGAGTTGTTAAGGAATTCAGGCAGAATCTCTTCAGAAAGGGAAGCTAATAGGTATAATAAATGACCCAGAGCATGGATAGGAACAAATTATCTAAATAAACTTAAGAAGACATTATACATGAACGGTGGACCCAAACAAATGTGAACCTGTAAGTTACAGATGCGAATTCTGAGGCCATCTCAGCCTGCTGGAAGCTGTTTGACCTCCGTCAGGTTTCTCTATTCCTTTGTCAGAGTTATTAGACTAGCCTCTTAAGCTGTCACGTTTACAGATGTAAGCAAAATAACTTTATGAAGAGATATTTTGTCTTATTAAACACTGCCCCGGAACATAGTCCAGATTTCCCTCTTAGGAAAACTGAATGAATATTAGAGCAGAAGGTTTACATTAGGCTTTTTATTTAAATTATCATTACCTCGGGCTCTTAAATCACCTAATGATTCGTTTGCTTAGCAAACAAAACAGAAAGTTTTAAGATAAACTTTAACTTGCTACAAATCATAAAATTATTTCCATATAAAGTCTGTTTAGTAAATGTGCTAAACTGTTATATGGTCCCTTAAAATTTATAGAAAGACAAAGAGTTGCCTGGTCGGAATACCTCTAAAAGCAGTATATACTTGGGGGAAAAGACATTCATGCTATAAAAAAAACGAGTACAAAAAGAATATCTGTGATGTCCAAGACAGAATTGAATTACTGCATCCAATAAGAGCCAAGATGGTGTCATTTTATATGAATCCATGCTCAAAGGAAAGATTATCATTTTAAACTTTATCTATTAGACGCTCATTATTTTAGCAGATTCTAAGACAAGTCATTTCAGATTTCTTCATATACTGATGGTAAGTAATTTAGTGGCTGACTGGAGTTTGAAAGCGTGCCACCTTTTCTCTGGTTTTTAAATGCAAACAAATTACTTACAATAATGTATTTACAAATGACCATGGCTTCCGGCAAAAGACCATAAGGTTAATATCTTCACATCACTGGGACCCAGTGTTAAATGTATGTATGAGCTGCAGACACCATAAGAGGCTCCCTGAAAGGAACCACAGATGTCTGACTTAGCCTGCGTACCTCACATTCAAGCACTGGGAGAAATATCAGCCCCAGATGCTGCACTCTGTCAAACAACACGGATGACCTAGAACAAGGTTGTGTTGCTGCATATTAAGTGGGCATCACTAGCTTCCCCACAACACTCCAGTAAGAACTGGCAAGAGAAGCTGTGTGAGGCACCACAGCTCTAAGGGAGTCATCCAGAAAGTTCTAGAAAACTCTTTTCTGAATGAATTGCTATAACCTCTATTAATTCTCTTTCCCACCCCCGTGTGTGTGTGTGTGTGTGTGTGTGTGTGTGTGTGTGTGTGTGAGAGAGAGAGAGAGAGAGAGAGAGAGAGAGAGAGAGAGAGAGAGAGAGCAAGAGAGAGAGAGAGGGAGAGAGGGAGGGAGAGAGAGAGAAAGAGAGATCCCTCTCTGGATTTGTCTCCTGGTGAATACATACATAAATATTTAAATGGCTTATCTAGTGTATGCATGTGTTTGGGTATTCCTCTAAAACTTCACTGGGACATGTCAAAGGGTTATCAATTTCAAAGAAAATACCACTTGCAAATACTTTATGACAAGCCTGTGAATATGCAGTTAGTGACTCTGGTTTACTCCCCGTATCTCTGCAGCATTAGCTGGATGTGAAGTCATCTCCGACTCCTCTTCTTGCCAAGCCAAACATTCAGGAACTACATAACACAGACATCGAGTGGTGTTTGTCTTCTAATGAGAGTTACCATGTGAAGTTATTAATTTCATTACATCAAGGCACATGATATTTTTCTGACTACCTCATGAGATTGTGATGAAAATTATGGACTTACAGATCTCTAAAGAAGCCATTTATCTCTTTGGAAAAAAAAAAAAACCCTATCCAACATGGGATAGAACTAAAATATCTTCCACTTATGTCATACATATTTCAAAGTCTATAAAGCTGACATCACACATGACTTCCATGACTCAAGGATTGGTTGCTTCAATTTTGACAAGAAACAAAGAAAACAATGCAGATCTCCATGTGAATGTAATCGATACTGTAGAACCTTTGGAAGTGACCGCTTTTCAACAATACTTTCACTTTTGACATGTATGATGTACTTCATACTGCAAATTCCAATTTCAATGACATATGAGAGGAAAAATGATAAGTGTCATGATTCTCAATTTATAAACTCAAAATCATTTGCTATGTACATTTATTCCTACAGTCTCAAAAGAAGAAAAATGTACAATTTGAAGATCAGGTAATATCTAGGATATGATTTATTTGCTACTCACTTGATTGTCAGCAGCAGTTATATGATATAGGTATAAAAATCATTTCCAATAAGGTAAATAAAGCTTAGATGTGTGTGATCTGTCTCAGACTATGGAGCACATCCAAGTTCTCTTGGGTATACCATCATGACACATCCATACACAACACTCGGTGTTCTTTTGGGTTGAAAGCAATGCTGGAAAAGTTGAGTAAATAACTCAACACATGACTCTGGGGTACCGCTGTGGATTTCGTCTTACAAGGTTCATAGCAAGATAAGGAAGCAGCCAGGAGATCAACTGTAAATCCTCAAGTGTCATTCACAGAAAACACCGCAGAGTCATTAATTCTAGCCTTGGCAAAAGTGTATCGGCTCTTGCTTTACATTCCCTTCTCTGTTTTTATTAAAAGATGATGCGTGTGTAAATCAAAATGCAGGCCTTCAATCTGGCTTAAAAATACAGCATGACTCAAGAGAGTCTTTATGTTATGAATGCAATATGCAGTATCAAACAAATTGTTTCCAATGTTGATGTTATATGTGAATGAAATTTTATTCTGTGTTACTTGGAGAAACAAACTATTCTCAGAGTCCTTTGGGTTTTTTTTTTTATAAATAAATATTAATTTTAACATATAATTATATATGTATATGTCATATATTAGTATATTTAATATATATAGGCAGCATAACACAAAGCCTTTCAAAAACTTTAAAGGAAAAACTGACTAAAATTTCAATAGCCTCATTGTCTTGCAACATTCTTAAACTATATTTCAGTTTCCTCATTTATAAACTAGAGGCTTATAAAAATGATATCTACTACAAGCTTTACTGTGAGGACTAAAATCAATTACTTGCAACAATAAGTATGGTACAAGGTAAGAGCTTAGTATAATTATAGAGACTGCATTCCTTTACAGGGAGCATCTTTGCCATTGCCTACACAGAATCTTAATAAGCATGGACAATAACATGATGATGATCATGGACAATTATCATAGCCATATTAAGTATATTATTGGTCATTATCATGTATAGTCATTTGATCATAAGTCAAATCTTGACTAAAGACACAAGGCAAATTTTCAGATACATGGGAATAAGATGGCAAGGGATGTAGATCTTTGAGCTAAAATACATGAATAGATCCATAGCAGTGCTAGGGATTTTGACAAGTACACATAAAACAAGAGGCCAGCATGGGCTACAGTTTTTACAACTATATGTGGAAACTGGTTAGCTGATAATTCTTAGTTTGGATAGGCTGTACATACTAAGGAGCAACAGATTCAGGAACAGCTCTGTATCCCAGAGAGTAGTGGGGATCTTGGCAACTACAAAACAAACAACACAATTAAAGAAGAGGGTGATCACAGTGAAACTGACTGCATGAAATTACCTACAAAGCCAGACCTGGAAGAGGCTGCACAGTGCTGCTGTGTGAAGTCTTCAGGAGAGCTCTCTGATGACTTTCAGAGCTTTGGATCTGGGTGGATATGTCCAAGCCCAGAGTGTGGAAACGCCACTGTTCTACAGTCAATGCCTTCGTGTTTCTTGTGACCTGTGTAGAACACTCTGAGCTCTGCTACAATCAAAAGAGGAACTTGATTCACTGATGACAAGGTGAAGCCACCTCCAAAGCACCTACACTAATGCATGGAATAACTGAAGATATGTTATGGGAGACATTGGCTTATGTGGTCAGAGAACAGAAAGGGCGGTGACTCACTGAGAAAAGGTGAATTCTTGGCCATTGGACATTTTTATGTGCCAGAAGCTGTAGGAAGCACTTTTAACAGTCTGAATTGCAACTGTGACCATATTTATTTTTAACAAAGTAAAGTATAATAACATAAAACAAAAACTATTGCGTCAAAGTTGGACAAGACAAACCAACAGAAGGAAAAGAGTACCAGAGCAGGTCCAAGAATCAGACACTCAGAAATCCCATAAAAACATGAACTAAGAACTACAGTACATATCCAGAGGAGTCTTAAGCTCCTCAGTGAAGCCTCTATGTACTTTCTGGAACTTGTTTTTAAATTTTATATTATATACCCACCTGTACATAGAAATGCATACACTTACACACCTACATTAAGTGTATAGTCAGTGGTTCGCTTACAAATCATATCTGACAGTTTTCAAAGATCTGCTTTCTTAAGCAAATGCCACACATAAAATCTCATGTTTGGTAAAATATTTTAATAAAAAGTAATTTTAATATAGAACAGTAACCACCCCAGATTGGTAAATACAAATCCTTCACCTGTAGCCACACATAAATTTTAAAACATTAGAAATATTTCTCTAAAGAGTAAAAGGAGGATGTGTTTACATTTTAAAAGCTTAAGTAAAGTGCAGGCATTCACAAAGCCCCACACTATTGCACGCATCAATCTGCGACTTGTAGCATCAACCCACAGGCTCTCATCCTGATGAGGAGTTTCTAAAACATTTTCTGGCCCAGTTTTCATTTCTATACCCTCCACACAGAGATTTCTTCATCTTAACAAGCACTGAAGGAAAGTTTAAAAATAAGAAGTAACCCAAAGTCAAGTTGGAAAGTACCACAGCTTAGCTTGGAACCCAGATGTGTCTGCAAAGTTCACAGTGAAGGAAGCAGCACTTGCTGGAGCCCATGGGTAACATCAACACTGCATACAATCATCCCTGGTGAAGCTGGTTGCCATAGCAAGTGAGTTCGTTAGTATTTTATCGACTTGACACAAGCTAGAATTGTCTGGGAAGAAGGAACCTTTGACTACCTTGACTAAGAAAATGCCTCTGTCGGACTGGTGATATGGGTGATTAAATGGTGATATGGGTGCCCTCATCCCTGAATTATGGGGATGGTTCTGGTACATGCTATATATTTAGATAGTAAGCTACAGAAAGCCAACCAGTAAGCAGAGTTCCTCCATGGTCTCTGCTTCAGTTCCTGCTGCCAGGTTCCCACCTTGAGGCCCCACCCCCACTTCCTCTGTGATGGATTAGTAAAGTTGTAAAGTAAAATAAACCTTTTCCACATCGGGATGGGTATGGCCCTCATGCCTCACTGGACAACACAGGGGGAACCGGAGCCATTACAAGGTCCCCTTCAATTATTGGAGGTCAGGCCTCTATCCCGCCTTCGCAAGAATAGAATCACCAAGGCCCTTCTATACTTAAGAAGGGAGGAGATGTCAGGGACAGCCCTGCATATACACTGAAGGCCTAAAATCAGCCATAGGCCTAAAATCAGCAATAGACCTGACATACATGCATGCTAACACAAAGTCCTGGGTCTCTGTGGGAAAACACTGAAACAGCAGGCTATAAGCTATTGTAAACAGGCAGCTTCTGTGGAAATTTACCAGCCGAGTAGTCATAGGTCTTATAAATAGGCAGCCTCGGTGGACAGATAAGGACAAGTGAATCATAGGCAGAGTCATAGTGACCTGTCCCTGAACCTACACCCAGCTGATACCCTGTTCTGAAAGGTATCTGCACTCCCCCTGAACACCTATGCTCAGTGCCATTCCCTTCCCCACACCCTGCCTTTTTGTGTTTATAACCTCTGTGTAAATAAGTAAATTATGATGTGACTTAAATAACTAAATTTAAAAAATAAAATAAAAAATAAAATAAAAACAAAATAAATAAATAAATAAAACCTTTTCCTTCACACATTGCTTTTGGTCATGGTAACGGAAACCAAACTAGGACAGTGAGGTTGTTGGTAGATACTCCTACAGCGCCAGGTTCCCACTCACAATAGCTGCCATTTGGATATTTCAGGAAAATGTAAGCATTCGATCTGGGTTTTTGTTGACTTGAATGGTTTGAAACAATTGTTTGATTTTTGGGAGTAGCGAACAATAGCTAAATATTTGTTTTATAGTAACAAATATTCATGTAGTCACTTTCTGTATGTATGAGCCAACCATACATTTTCATGACTGAAATACCCATTTACAAACCCAGAAAATTCCACTGACTTTTAAGGACCCTGTACTTCATCTGCATAGTAAAGCACAGTGTAGTGCCACACACTGAGCCCATGCTGTCACAGAGTCAGAGGCTCTCCCCAGCATTCCTGTCAGCTCTGGTCCCCTCCTGCTCATATGATGTATTTGGGCCTGCAATGTCTGTGTCCTTATGGTATACATAGATTGGCTGTCCTCATTGTTCCCTAAACAATACTATATAACAGCTGTATTTTGTGCATGTAGATGTGACTTCATGTCCACATTTTGCTAAATATCAAGGGACAACACAATTGGCAAATCCAGTTCAAACCAGCTGCTGCTTCATTACTTAAACACTGTGAAGCACGCTCTAACCCAACATCCAGGGAAAGGGCGTCTTTGCTCAGAGGGAATGACAGGGAAAGCAACAGCACTGTGAATTCATGAGCCGTTTCTCACTGAAGTCACAGTAACACAGAAAGACACGATGCCGTGGTGTAGTTTATTTCCTAGGGATTCGTTGCTTCTATTCTGAGAACAAGAGTCCCACATCTCCCCTTCTCCTCAGGCTGCTGAGATGCTATATGAGAGCAAGCTCTGTGTCCATTACCACAACATGCTGGAAATGCACTACTGACCTAGTGCCCACCAGCTCAGACCTTTATATAGGGCTGTGACAACACAAGGAAAATGATTCCAAGAAATTTCATTTTCATCATTATCATCATCATCATCATCACCCAACACCATCAACACTATTAACTACCTAGCTCTGCAAGGAATTCTAATTTCATGTCATTTCCTCTTCATTGTTCAGGTATGTTCTACTAACTAAATTAAACACACCATTGTTTAATCTGACTTTGTTTTGTTCTGTTTTTTTTGGTTTTTGGTTTTTGGTTTTTGGTTTGTTTGTTTGTTTTAGACAGGTTTCTCTTGTAGCCCTGATGTCCTGGAACTCACTCTGTAGACCAGGCTGGCCTCGGACTCAGAGATCCACCTGTCTCTGCCTCCCAAGTGCTGGGATTAAAGGTGAGTGCCACCACCAGTTTGCTAGATCTGACTTTAAAAGGCATAGTGCAGATGGGAGAGGAGAAGGCTTGAGAGATGGGTCCACAATTTTGAGTACTAGCTGCTCTAGTTGGGGACCTGGGTTCATTCTCAGAACCCACATGATAGGTCCCAATGTCCAGTCCCATGAGATCCAACAACTTCTACCATCTGCAGGTATCAGGCACAATGTGGTACACAGACATACATGCAGACAAAACACCCATATACATGAAATAAATAAACTGCTTTTTACATCTCTTTTTAAAAAAAAAAAACATGGTGGTGATGGTGGGGTTTTGATAGCAACAAAAAGGGAAATTTGAAAAATGCTAAGCTTAAAAAAAAAAAAAAAGTCTTTTAAAAAATGCATCCAAGATGAAAAGGGCAAAAGACAGTGAAGGATCCCCAGTTGAGAAGCTAGGAAGGATTAAAGAAGAGCATCTGGAGAGGACTGACAACCAAAGAGGTGAGCCTGGCCTTCAAAGCTACTCATTTCCCAGAGAGATTTGATTCAACTGCTCAAGGCTAAGAAGCTGAGGTGCTCTGGCCATCCTGCAGAAGTAAATCACAAGACCAAGACGGTAGAGTTCAGGGCACTAACTCCGTTTGAGTGAGTAGTTGTAAAACACAGCTAGACTTAAACCTGAATACTCCAGTGTTTACATAAAACAGAAAATAATGAACTGTTGCAATTAAGAGAAAAAGTGATGAGGGTTGTTTTCAAACAAACATACTTAAGGAGACGATACAGAGAGTTGGACATTTAAGCAAGATAAATGTTATGCCGTTGCTATGGTGTCGCTGTCTCCACATGTTCCTGTTGAAACTTAATCCCACTGTGAGGTGTTAGCAGGTGGGACTTTCGAGTAGTTAGGTAATGAGAGGCCTTGCACTCCTGAGTCATGGATTAGTGGATTATTAGGTTAATGGGTCATCTCAAGGGCAAGTCTTTTGTAAAAGCCAGTTTGGCTCCATCTCTGTCACTCTGTCATGCCCTGTTCCACCTTAGGACTTTGCAAAGTCCCCAGTCAGCAAACAGAAAGCCAAGAGAACCTCAGCAGACACAACTCCCTGGTCTTGATTCTCCAGGCTTCAAATAAACTTTTTTTCCTCCTAAATGCTTCAGTCTCGGGTATTTTGTTATAGCAACACAAACAGAACTAATGTTGGTGGAGAAGTGAAAGGTGTTTACTGCAGTTAAAACAGCACATGTCTTGGTGTTAAAATTTCAGTTTACCAAGAAAACATGGTTTTAAATTTGTATACTCATCAAGGCATAGCCACACAGTATCTAAAACATTAGCCGTAACACATGGACAAATACAAAAATCTACAATTATATTGTAAAATCCTGATGGACCTGTTTTAGTAAGTATCAGTACAATAAACAGAATTCCTGTAAGTATAGATTATGCGAACGTTTGATCCACAAAGCCAGCCTGTCTGACAGATGCCGAACACAGTACTCCACAGCATAGAGCATGGATTGTAAGTGCTTACAAATCGTGTTAAAAAATTGACCTTCCTTTGATCCATAGAACAAATTTCACTACATTTCTAATGGCTGAAATCTACAGTACAGTCTCTAACTAATTATGGCAATATGCATTTGCTGAGCCTGCATCACAAAGATTGCAGCACAAAATAGCAAAGAAAGATGGTGCCACAAGCATGCCTTGTTGGAGAAGGAAGTAATGCATGGCTATACCTCACACCAAAGAGAGAAGTGGAGAAAGCAAATAATATGGTTTCTAAGAGATACATCTAGAAGCTATTCTGTAGCTGTGAAGTGAAGAAAGGCCTCCTAAAAACAACAGAAAAGATACTTTTAGAAAGCATGGACATGCTGGACTGTGGGGATTCAGGGATAATCATGAAAGAGTTGATATACTGAAGATTTGCTGTCTACAAAGTACACTTGCCATCACTGTGACAAAATGCCTGACAGAAATAAGCTGGAGGAGGGACTGTCTGTCTGAGCTCGTGTTTGTGTGGGGTCAACCCATGTCCATGGTTGCTTGACCCCATGCGCTTGAGCAGAGTAGAATGGCAGCAAGAGCCTGAAGTGAGTTGTCTGCAGTTCTTGGAAAGAGAGAAGGGGCCACAAAGAGTCTACAGCAGGTACAGCCCCTAAGGTCATGGGCCCCACTGATCTATTCCTTCTGTTTAGGCCCCTCTTCTTCCCTGGCATCACACCTCCCAATACAGACATCACATGAGGAATCCATCAAGAGTTTAATCCATCTACAGTTTAATGCTGCTCACTAATCCCCTAGCCTTTCTTAATCCAATCAATTTGACAATCAAATTAACCATCACAAACCTCTACTGAGCAAAAACCTTCAAAAAGAGTTTGAGACGCAGAACTAATCAATGAGGAAAAGTTAATGCTTTTAGGCAGTGATGTGGGCAAGGGGATAGATGCCCTCTTCACAGCAAGGTGTGGTGTTATAGGAATTACTTAATCCCGACACGGGGTTTCTACACCGACTTTGACCATTTAGTTACCAGATAAAAGACACACACAACCTTTATGTTTACAATAAGCCTTAATCAGCACTAGAGCTGGGCAGAGATCTACCCTCTATGCTATTAGAATCTACTTTCCTATAGATAACCTGGATTTACTACTTTCTATGTTTCATCTGGGCTGCTCTTAACTCCAATTGGCCAGCCCTCAGGTCCATGTTTTCGCGACTCACCTAACCCACGGTGGCTTCTCCTTCCTCCCTCCACATTCTTCTCCTCCTGATTCTCAACCAACCCCAAGCACAGGAAATCTATATTCCACCTAAGTCTCTTCGACCCAGTTATTAGCTGTTGGCATCTTTATTTACCAGTCAGAAATAACTTGTGGGTAGGGTCTCTTTGGTCTATGTGGAGACTTGGGGCCCACAGTTTGCATTACGATAGACAGAAAAACCAAACCTCAACAGTAACTTAAGGGCCAGCAATAGGAAGTATTCAGTATCACAAGTAATGTGAGATGAGATCCTCCTTGAGAACCCAGAGTGAGCAAGGATGGCAAGAAAGAGAAGTCTAACCTAATGTTACTTCTCATGGGTTGAATCTAAGGCTCCTGCTTTTAGCATTTGCTTCCCAACAAGTGATATTATTTTCAAGGCTGTTGAGGCTTTAGAAAGTGGAGCCTGGCTAAGGAAAGTAGGTCACCCCTAGTGGCCTTTTGAATGTTTTACCTTCCACTGGTTGCAACCACGCTCTCTGATAACTGTCCAGCTGCCACATATACAGTTCTTCTTCATACTACCACCGGAATCGACAAAGTCATACCCATAGCCATGCCTTCCCCAACAATGTCAAACTAAAATCCTTCTGAAACAATGACATAAAGAACTCAACAGACTCCAACCCCCCCCCCAAACTCAGATTACGTCTGGTGGGTATTTTGTGCAATGAAATGAGAAAAGCAACCAATAGATTACTTATATTTGGAAGTCTACAGACCAGTAGGATTTATAATGCCGATGAAAAGTTAATTAGATAGGAATGTTTTGGAATATGCTAGAACAGTCCTTAAATTCAATTGTGCATTAGCTATTCATTACTACAACAAATACCTGAAATGATCTTCCTGTGGGGAGAAAAAGTACATTTTGGCCAACAGTTACAGAAGTTTCCAACCACAACTGGTTGGTCCTATTGTTTCTAGAGCTGTGATAAGGCAATGCATTTTAGTATTATGAAATCATTCACCTCATGACTAGGATATGAAAGAGATAGGAAGAGGCCAAAGTCCCACGATATCCTTCAAGAGCATATACCTATAACTTTCCATTAGGCCTCATATCTTAAGATTTCTACCACTTCCTGATGCACGAATCTAGGGCCAAGCTTTTAACACATGGCCTATGAATAACATTGTAGATGTAAATTATGGGACCATATACACCTTCTCCACTCACAGGAAAGTAACCAACAATAATAAATACACACGTGTATCCCAGGACATGTTAAAGAATGTTTACGAAGGCATTCTTCACACATAAAAACAACTTGAAATATAAATGTCAATCAATCAATGGAAATGGTGCCTTATATTCACTCAAGGGAGTTCTATGCTATGAAGATGTTGAACGAACCGAACTCAAATGTCACGACAGGATGACTCTTAAAAGCCAAAGCTTTGATCTAGAGAAGCCAATTTACCAAAGGAGAATCAATTTAACTTACATGAGTAGTTTTAATTAGGCTAAACTTCTGAGATTATGGGTATGTACTTGAGTATATTTATAATAAAAAACATTAAGATGTATATGATATCAGTCAGTATATTAGTTTACTTTGGGAGGCAGCGAGGAGACTGGAGAGAAGAGAAAATATGCCATTTCTTGACTTAGCGGTTTGCATAGACATTCACTTTGTAATATATCACCAGGCTATACATTTACTTTGGGGGCTACTCTATGTGTGTTATATTTCTCAGTCTGAAAATCGTTAAACAATTGTTTCCCACGTTAGAACTAAAATGGTTATATATTTACGTAGCTATTTGAGGTAAAAATGTATATGAAAATGAGCAAATAAGTGTTCATTTTGCGGGATTAACTTTGAGAAATAGTTACCAATAATTGAGACGGGCAAATAGAATAATAATATCAAATATAATAATAGCTAAGACACATGACACGGTCAGCTATTCTGCCAAGTACTTTACACATAAACATTTAATCTCACAAGTCATATATAGAACAGACACATATGAACACACATCCTCCTTTCTGAATATGAGTCACAGGGATGCTATTTGTGAAGAAAGACAGCATAAAGTCACTGTGAATGATCCTCGCTGCTCCCAAGGGTGCGGACCTTTCTGAACATCCCAGGTGTCAACAAACAAAAACGCTCGTCAAGGACTAGATGCCAACCAGTCAAAGAGAGATTAGATATTTTAAAAAAAGACATCAAAAATCTTTCCATCAGGTCAGGGTGGGGCCAGGTAGAAACCTTTGTAAAAAAAAAAAAAAATAGTGAAATTCACAGAATAATTTTAAAATCTTAATCTCTATTAATCTACAAATCTTCTACCATTCCTGCCTTAAAAAATACTTCCTTAATATTTATGTCTACAATGTATTTCTTATTAACTTTTAGGATCCTAACATACTGTCAGCGTAAGCTTTTTCTTCTGCTACCTGTTACTATGCCTGATCATATGGGCTCGGGATCACAAGAAGTCAGCAAATGCACCCTGGTCCAGCCCACAAAGATACCATTAAATACATGGACCTTCTGGAGCTTAAGAGTCTCTAGGGCACTATTTTGACTCCTTCTAATTCTGAGATTGTTTTTTAAAAAGTTACTGAGAACTGTATTTTAGATGATGACAATGTATATGTGTTGTCTACAATTTGTCCAAAAAAAAATTTCCTTAGATATGTAGACTGGAACATATCAGCTGAGTTGGTTGAATATTTTCTTTAAAATTGTTTGGATCTGGTGTGGGCTCACTGTGGCTGTTGAACTTCCCCAGCTTTCTTTACACATAAAGTAACTGCAAATATAGGAAGCTATTCTCCCTATGACTTTGATTTAAAAATCAATATGCACAAGTATTAGGTTATTGACTGGTGTGCGGGGAGCATACTTACTATTGGCTACACCATCAAGAAACGACTCTCCATCCCCCTCCTCCAGAAACCATTAACTGCTAAGTACCCCCATACTCAGTAAATAACCCTACGCCCATATCAATGCAAGCAGTTAAAGTTAGTGGATCGTTGTTGATAACAGGGAGCAAAGGGACACAAAATGGGAGGGAGCTTGTAGGGAAGACAATGGAGTTCAGAGAGGGTGGGGTCACAACACATTAGGTACATGTATAAAATTATCTTAGATTTTTTTTAAAAATCTTAAAATAATGTAGACTTCCACAAGGTTATAGCAGCAAGCTGTTCTGCCAACTGGTTAGAAGCTAACTGGAAAAGAATTATTTCATCTAAATTTATTTAAAGGATTGAGGGTTTTGTGTATTTGCTTTGGCTGATGGTAATGAAAACTCACAGCATGAAGTCACTTTTTCAGTACCTTTTATCCTTAGTGAGTTCATTTGTTTGCATCATGGACTATTCTTTTATTTTCTTACATCATGGACTATTCTTTTATTTTCTTTCGCTTTGCTAATAGCAATGTCATCAAGCTCACGACAAAACTATTAGAGGGAAATAATAAACCTATTTTAATACTAAGGATGCATCAAAAATCTCACCTCTTTCAGGCACTTCTGTACAATACGACCACGTGATAATTGAAGTAAATAGGGAAAACTCCATTCAACAATCCAGTGTTGAGCTGTCTATTGTAAACACACTGTATATGTTTGTTTCTGGTACTATTCTGAGACAAGTTCTTGCTGGACAGCCTAGGCTGAGTGTAACTGCCATTCCTCTGCCTCTGCCTCCCAAGTGATGGTATTCTTCTCAATGTAAGTTTCTGTTGTTTGCTTTTGACACAGTATCTCACTATGTAGCCCTGACTGGCCTGGAGCTTGCTGTGTAGACTAAACTGACCTCAAACTCACAAGGTTACTCCTATTACCATCCCACTCCCTCTGAACCCCATCATCTTCCCTACAAGTCCCCTCCTACATCATGTCCTTTTGCTCCCTCTTTTCAACAAATACCCAAGAGCCCAACTGCTGAGTCATGTTCTAGCTGCCTTGCTTACACTTTTAAGAAAGCAACACATTTCCCAAACTAGCCAGAGCTTTCAGCATTCTCAGCATCAAAACAATCATGATCTGCTTTTCCCATAACCTTGAACCCTTATGCTTTAGTGTTTATGGGTTGCTAGGACACACATATTCAGATAATAGACTTCTGAAAGAAGTTACATTTCCTTACAAAATGGCTCATTTAATTATAGACAAATAGTGATGGATGACAGAAATATAAAAAGTCAGCAATAAAAGTCCAGCTAACAAGTCGGGTGACAACTCCATGTTCTTTTTTTACCTCCCATTGTTCTCTCCTATAGCTTTGAAGAATCAAAGACTTGTTCTTCATACAAATAAATAAGTAAAAGGCATATGGGGAGCCAACTCAGTGAGTAAAGCAATTTCTGCACTAATGTGAGAACCAAGTTTAAAGCCACAGAATCCATTAAAAGCCATGCATGATAGCATACATCTGTAGTCCCAATGATGTCTGCCAAAGTCCATAGGCCAGTGAACCTGTCAGTACAGCATCAAACAAGACATGGCATCTCAAACAAGGTGGAAGGTGAGGACTGACCTCCAGGGTTGTTCTCTGACCTCTACATGTGTACATGATCACGCACATACACAGACACACACACACAGACATACACACACAGAGAGACAGACAGACACACACACACAACACAAAAACGTTTTAAAATCTTGACAAAGTGTATCTTTACCAACCACATAAGTTGGTAAAGTTCACAACATTCATCTTGTTTTCAATGTATCAAAGGAAGTCAGCACAAATAAATGGTTCAAAAGAAAATAAAATGACTATAGTCTGCTGTAACAACTAATTAAAATTTTAAAGTGTCTAGAAGGGAAGAGTTTCAAACTTGCTGGTACCTAGAAATGATGACATTTGAAGAGATGGACCTGCTGGTTACCTGATATGACTGGTCTACATTGCACATCTGCCCTTCTGTGCTGCTGTCCTATCAATAACTACAAACGGATGCCAATCAAAAGCACCCAAACGCCGCCAGCTTTCAGCATGCATTATCATGTGACTTCGTCATGCTGTCTTCTCTTTTACTTTTATCCTTTCTTAAATAAATGCATGTTTTATGTTACTTAAAAATAAACAACTAAATATTATATTACATCCCATAAATGCTCACACAAATATTTATGTTATTTAAAAATATTTAAATGGTCATAAAAGAAATATAATCTTAACACCATAGTTATTTGACACAAAATTTTAGGGAACAGAAAAATAGAAAGACGTGTCATACAGAGTAAAGAGCCAATTGATAAATGTAATTAAAATTGTATCAGTAATTACATCCAATGAGTTTATTAGACATACTGATCCAAGAAACTCTGAGATACAATAATAATGCAAGAATCAACTAATTTATGCTCTATAAGTGACTCGCTGTATATATCAGAGTTCCCTAGAAGAACATAACCAATGGAATACATATATATATATATTAAATATATATATTAAAATAATAAAGATATACACTATATATACATAGATATAATAAAGATATAGTTGGTTTGGGTGATGGATAAGTGCATAAACTTAGTGTGAAGCTTCACAACTTCTGTTCTGAACGCCATTCTAGCTATATATAAGCTCATTTACATTTAGATCTGGTTAATTTTCATGCGTCTTTTCTTTTGGTGCATTTTCCCCCTCTGTTTCCAATTATTCATCAAACCAGTTTTACCCTCTCGGATACAACTGTTCGCAGAAGAACTGCTAATCACTTGAATTTTTTTTTCAGGGGAAAAAAGGGGTACCATCATTGCTCTGCCCTCAACTCACTACCTTAAGAGATCCCTGGATTACACGCCCATTCATTCTGAACTTGGGGAATTAAACCTAGGCTTAAGTATAATAAAAGCTTGCTAAAATGCCCTTTGTCCTCTTACTGGAACATGCATTCTTGCATGCAAAGCGGAGGGGCAGGAAACACTGACAGAACCAGAAAGATAGCTGTGCACACTGAGAATAACCAGAGCTTCTGCTCTTGTGTTTTGAGTTAGCCTCTGCTTCCCATACCTTGAGAAACATCAAATTAAAAGAATGTGACTCAAGACCACAAAAAAAAAAAGAAAGAAAGAAAGAAACTGCATAGATTTACAGGCCTGCACATAAGTCCATGGAGTTGCACGGCTCCAAGCAGAAGGTTTATGTTCATGTGAGAATGGAAATTTCAGCTTCTTCCAGAAGCACCATCTGTTTCTGCTGGCTGGTCTTGGTTTGAATTATTTATTGCAACAGCCTCACATTTATCAGGTTAACCTTTGGATTGACTCCTAAAAAAATGGCAAATATTTAGAATTTTTGAGTAGGCCAGTAAAATGTAAAGATTAATTTTATCATTGTATTTATGTCATTTGTGGGGATCTCTGTTACAATCAAAACAACAAGAAGAAATCATAGCGTTAACCACGTCTAATAAGTTTGATCCTTACAGATATTTGAGTGGTCTACAAGATGGTGTTACTGTGATCATCTAGTATTTAGTTATTTTATGTATAAGAATTTTGCCTGCATGTGTGTACACACACCACAGGTGTACACAAAAGAGTCAGATCTCCCACAACTGGAGTTACAGTGAAACACTGTGCTGGTTCTGGAAATCCAATCAGAACTCTTTGGTGTTCTCTTCAAGAGCATCAAGTGCTCTTAACCATTCAATCATCTATCTAGCCCACATTAATTTTTTTCAATAATAATTGGTGCAATTTTCAAACTAAAAAAATAAATGTAATTCCCCCCACAGTTAACACAGGATATTTCCCTTATCAGTCTGTTAATGAGGAATGGAAAAGAACAGAGTTCCCAGAATCAAAGTCAGGACTTTAAAAGCTGACAAACAGCTCTCTGTGGATCTTTATGATCTGGTAAGTCTCAGTATCTTAAGAAAAATATAAATGACTTCTGAGAGGTGACGTTGAAGATAAACCGCATGTTCTGAAGGGATTAAGTGTAGAAGCACTGGAGAAATGCATTCTCAAGAGACAGCATAAATGTGTGGAGATGTACAATGATATTAATCTCTGTGAAAGTTAGTTTTCCGAAACAGAAGGGGAAATACAGGCTTCCACGTATTTCAGACCTCCATGTACAGCCTCTTGGCTGAATAGGCCAGGGCAACAATGCTCCAATGAAAGACACAAATTTAAAAGAGTCGCTATGGGGTCTGTGAGAGCAGGATTCACGCACTGACAGCAGAGGTTGTATACCAATAAACTAACTGAAAAATGAAAACATCCAGTGCCAGCGGCACATTGGAAGCGCCTAACATGCTGTCACTGCTTAGCAATACAGTAGGGTGTGGGCTATTTTACCTTGTGACAGCTAGGACGGAGAGCTGGTACTTACTCCCCCGTGCCTGATATCCCATATAATACATTGGCAGCACCAGGAAAGGTCAAAATCACAAGTACGGTTTCTATGTGTTTCATGTCCACACTGGGGTAAAGTAAACAAAGAAAATCTTCTGTCTAGGATCATCATGGGGACCTCTGTAGTAACATTTTCACCTTCTTGAGCTGTCAGGAGGCTACCTGCAGGCCATGAGCCTGACCAGTACAGTTCCGTTTCATTTTTCTCAAGTTCTGGCTGAAGGCAACTCTAACAAGCTCAGGAATTCAAGGTAGGTCAGGCATCGGCTCCTTTTAAATCAAAGCTAAGCTCAGAATTCCAGCTTTCTCTATTTTTCCTTCATTTGCTCAATTTGTTGTTTTGGGTTCTAGGCTTTTCCTCTCTAACTATCATGGTGATTATTAAGGTTTTAAACACTGCTGTGAGTAGGAACTTGTAAAGGTATGCATGTTCCTGTGTGCTCACGTAAAGGCCAGAGATGCCTATTCACTTGAGACACCGTCCCTGACTGAACCTAAGGATGGCCATCTTTCCAGCTAAGTGGCTGGGCATCAAGCCCCAGTGACTTCCGTCTAGAAGCTGGAGTTATAGGCAGGGGTTGTCATGCCTTGCGCCTTTGTCTGAACGCAGGTCCTCATGCTTGCATGCAAGTCTTGTCACTGAGCCATCTTCCCATCCTCTGACACATTGTCTAAATAGTTAGGACTAGAAAGAACTAAGAAGCAACTCGTTTGAAAGTGCTGCTTTCGTGAATGTTGGCCTCTGGAAGCAGTGTAGACAAATATTTAGGTTTGTTATCACAAAGCTAGACTAGAATCTTGAGGGCTTTGGGGAACAGAAAAAGCAGACTGGTGGAGATATCCAAGTCCCATAGGATCCATGTTTTCCCTAACATGAAGTATTTCAAGTCATGAGTCATCTGTGGCTTAGCTAAGACTTTAAATCTTTGCATTTCAATCCCCTGAGTCTTTAATGGAGGATGATCTTTAAAGGGATACATACCATGTCTGGCTCCTGAGTGGCCTCTTCCAGATTAGAGTATCAGTTACCCGGGCTTGCATGCGTGTGTGTGTGTGTGTGTGTGTGTGTGTGTGTGTGTGTGTTGCATCAATCATGTGGAGATCAAAGGGAAACTCTTGGAGTCAGTTCTCCCCAGCCACTCTGGTCCCCAGTCAACTCTGGTCCATCAGAATTTCTCCCAAGATACTACTTATGCTATATATCTGTCTATCTATCTGTCTGTTTGTCTGTCTATCTACCTATCCACCTATCATCTTTCTATCCATCTATCATCTATCTATCTATCTATCTATCTATCTATTATCTATCTATTGTCAATTTGACACAGCAAGGATCATCTCAGAATTGGGAACCTCAGTTAAGAATACCTCATCAGATTGACCTATAGCACATATTTCTCAACCCTTGATGTAGGAGAGCCATGTCACTGTGGACAGTTCCACCACAGGGTTGGTGGCCCTGGGTATCAACTATATATAAGCTATAGGAAAGCAGACAGAGCAAACCAGTAAACAGCACTCCTCCATGGCTTCTGCTTCAGATCCTGTCCCCAGGTCCCTGCCCTGTTTAAGTTTCTGCCTTGGTTTCACTCAATGGTGGACTCTAGTCACCAAGGCATATAAGCAAAATAAACCCTTTCCTGCCCCAAGTTGCTTTTGGTCTTGGTGTTTGTCCACAGCAGTAGTTCACTAGGATACCACTGAACCTTCTCACCAGGCAGAAAAAAAAAATCTGTATTATTGAGAAATAAAAATTTCAAAATCTATATCTTTCTTCCCAAGTCCAACAGTCAATGAACAGAAAGTGTGTTCCCTCACTTTGGTGGCTGTACAGCATCATCTCCAGCTATCTGGAGAAGGAAGCATTGCAGTGTGGCCTTTGAATCATTAGTTCTTTGTTGAATAGTCTCCTTGACTCCTTCACTCTCAGTAGCAGTTCCTCATGACGGACTGCTGGCCGGGGACAGGACACGGGAGCCATGCCTTTCATTACAAAAGCAGAGGAAGAGAGCTCGCAAGTTCCTCTGCCCAGTGGCAGTAAAGACATGAGAGTATGGTCTACTTCCAAGCAAATGTTTTCATTTTGATTCTAGAAGGAGGAAGAAATATGCTCTAGTCATGACTTGTTGCCTTAAGCACTCAGGAGGCTGAGGCAGGAGATTTGAGTTGAAGCTAGTCTGGGCTACACAGTATTGATTTCTGGCTAATAGTCCAGCTGCCCCTGATCCTTCTTGCCTAGCATTAGACTAATGCAAAGAGGTGAAGTTAGCTCAGTCAATGTCAGGTCGCAGTAAAAAGCCTGATGAACAACAATACTACAGCATCTAAGGAGCGAGTCAGCCAAAAGAAATGAACACTCAGGATTCAATACCTGGCAGCCCTTTAATATGCTCCATTTCCATGTTTTACACCCGATTAAAATAATATCGAAGAAAACACTCGGTTAGGTGAGGACATTTTATTTCAATCCACAATTCAGAAAACAATTATAGTCACAACACAGATCTTTCAAATAGTTAAGACCGACTTTAAAGTGAGAATTATCATCTCTTTCACTATGAATGTATTATAAGCAAGTTTTAATTTTAGGATATAGTTTTGTGGGGCTGGAGAAATGGCTCAGCATTCAAGAGCAGTTAAGAGTTATCTGGTCTTCCAGCTGACCTGGGTTATTACCAGCACACCCATGGCAGTTCACAATCATCTGGGATTTCAGTTCCAAAGGATTTAACACCCTCTTCTGGAACCTTCTCAGGAACTAGGCACATAGTTGGTGCACAGACATACATATAGGGAAAAAAACATTAAATAATAATTTTTTTTAAATATCATTAAAAATAAATAGTTTTTTTTCTACTCCTAAAAAGAAAAAAAGCAACTAGAAAAATCACCAACAATGAAAACAAGGTGGACTTTCCTGACCTCTTTCATTAAACTAATTTTGGAGTTTTGTAAGAATCTTTATTAAATATTCATAAAATCACAAGGTAGTAAACAATGTGTATCAATGTTTATATATTTTAACTGGACCATTTTAGTAGAATCTGTCACCAATTTATGAAGAAAAAAGCTAGAAAGAACAGTAAGGAAGGTCTTCAGAAAAAATTAAAATCATTTCAAATCCAAAGTCACACCATGTTCGGGTCAGTTGGACCAGATGAATACTTCACAGCTAGTCAGTTCTCACATCTCAGTCAGCTCTGAAACACCTTTATCATTTATGCAGAAGAACAGTGAGCTTGCAGATGAAGAGAAGACAGGGAGTGAAAGGTTATTTTAAATATGTCATGCTGCCTGACAATGATGACGTAAGTAAATAATGACCGCTTGTGTGTAGGATCTCTCAGTCTGTGGGTAAGACTTGATTTTACATCCAATATTTGTTGGGGATTTGTTGTTGTTGTTTTTTTTTTTTTGTTTTTTTTTTTTTTATGCTTCTCACACATTACAACCCTCTAGAGATTTCCCTTTTCTCCTCTTCTCCCAGCCCCTCCATTTTACCTTCCCTCTTCCTCAGATCCACTCCTCCTCCCATTCCCTTCAGAAAAGAGCAGTCCTCCCAGGGACATCAACCAAACACAGCATAACAAGTTGCAACAAGACTAGGCACAGACCCTCATATCAAGGCTGGACGAGGCAACCCAGTATGGGTTTGGGGTCCCAAAAGGGTCCCAAAAGCAAGCAAAAGAGTCAAAGACAGCCCCTGCTCCCACTGTTAGGAGTCCCAAAAGAACACCAAGCTACACAACCTTAACATATATGCAGAGGACCTAGATCAGACCTATACAAGCTCCCTGATCAGTCTCTGTGAGCCCCTATGACCCCCAGTTAGTTGATTCTGTAGGTTTTCTTGTGGTGTCCCTGACCCCTCTGGCTTCTACAATCTTTTCTTGACTTCTTCTGCAGGACTGCCAGAGCTCCACCTAATGTTTGGCTGTGGGTCTTTGCATTTCTCTTACATCCAGTATTTGTAATTCAAGAATTAACTATGGGGGTGGGGCGCTGGGAATTTAGCTCAGACAGTAGAATGCTTTCCCACCATGCTCAAATCCCTTAGTTCAATCCCCAGCACCTCATAATCCAGGGGACTCGGCAGTACTCACCTATAATCCTAGTACTCAGGATATAAAGCAAGAGGATCAGAAGTTCAAGGTAATATTCAACTACAAGAGGTAGAGACCAGCCTACTGGTTACATGAAACCCTGCTTAAAAATGGAAATAAAAATGGGAATTAACAGGTTAGTGGTAAATTTGAGGCATAACAAAAGGTTTTCTAGATGTAATTTCCAGTACACGGGCACTGGTGAAATTTAAGAAATACTCTGATTTAGAATTTCAGCAATTTGTCGCAAGGCAGAATTCCCCCAAGTCCCCAAAGTTTAACCCATGTCACTAGTGATTAAGGTAGTATTGAATGCACCTGACCACGTAGTTAACAGTATCGTTTTTCAACACTCTAAGATTTCTCCACTTGTCACAAAATTGTACAAATAAATTAATATCTCTAATCTAAAGCCCCCCAAAAATGCCTTCAGACTTTGTCAAGTAAAAACCCAAGGGAACTAGACAGGTAGTAAAATATTGTATCCCAAAGACTGCAGAAATCAGTAACCTTTCCTTGTAACATTTAGTGTTGGCTGAAAGTCAGAATGATCACCTGAGCACGGCAAATAATTTGCCTGGCGCTTTGGCTCCATCCAGTGGCCGATAATGGTTGCACAGCCCAGCTGACGCCAGAGAACCCATCAGAACCATTCTGCACCAACAGACATTGTTTCAGAGTATTCGAAAATTTTCAGAGGTGCGAACCTGCTTAAGAGAAGGAAACTAGGGCTGGAGAGATGGATCAGCGGTTAAGAGACTGATTGTTCTTCCAGAGGTTCTGAGTTCAACTCTCAGCGACGACACGGTGGCTCACAACCATCTATAACAGGATCTGATACACTCTTCTGATGTGTCTGTAGACAGCTGCAGTATAATCACATTAATGAAATTTTTAAAAAATAAATCTTAAAAGAAAAGGAGGAGGAGAAGGACATTAAATCACTTCTGCAGTTATGGCTACCTGTATGTAGTGGAAACCTGGGTCCTCACTACATTACGTAGAGCCCAGGGACTGGCGGTTCCACTGTATATTGAGCAACAAGGATACCTGAGATTAGGCCCTGAGCATCCTGCTGTCTCCGTGTTTTCTACAGCTGATGTCCACGAAATTTCCTAGGAAATGTTACTGTCTTTGCAACGTTAAGTTCAATGAAGGGGGAAAACGAAGGAAAAAAAAAACCTTTATTCTGCCTGGCTCGCAGCTGTATCCTAACCTCCAGGGGCTATCCCGTATTACGTTCTCAATGCATGTTTACTGAGTTAATGAAGAAACGGGATTCCTCCAAAATCACATTAGAGACGTGCTTTTCACTGTGTTCACTGAGGCCACTGAAAATCCAGTAAGGAAATAAACGCTCCCCAATATACACATATATTATGCAAACGCTTTTAACAGGCCTTGTTTGTCTTGTTTGTTCTGTGTCTCTGATTGGGGCTCTAGCACTGATGTTTAAGGAGCACACAAACAAGGTCAGCTCTGACAAGAACTTTATGACCAAGTGTATTACTGGAAAACTGAGTCGATCCGCTGTGCGGCTGCGCCCACTTCCCTTCGGCTACTACATCTTTTAGATTCTAGTCTAAGGAGACCAGAGTTGGGTTAATTTTGAGTGAAGATAAAATCAGTGAGGGGAGGGAAGACCAAGTCAGTTCTATCCAAACTCTGGGAGGGGCCTAGAACACAAGAGAAATGCACGACAGCTGCTGGGAGAGCCACATGTCCCCTGCCACCCTGTCACCTTCCTTCATCCCGGAATGTGCCCAACGTGATCACAATGAGCTGTTTCTAGGAAAGAGTGAGGTTGATCAAGCCCTGTGTCGAGTTGGGGGCATCTGGAGTTCAGCCCCCCACACCCCAGACACTTCTTAAATCTTTTATTTAGGATTTTTTTATTTTTTTTTATTTATTTTTATTTTATTTTATTTATTTATTTATTTATTTATTTATTTATTTATTTTTGGAGACAAGGTCTCACTCTGTAGATCACGTTAGCCTGGAGCTCACTATATAAGCCAGGCTCAATTAAACTCATAGCAATTCTCCTGCCTTGACCTACTAAGTGCTGGGCTGAAGGCAGAAGTCATGTTTGTGTATATTTAAACCATCTCTGGGTCCGTTACAACACCTAATATAAACACCTGTAACTGGTATGATTTAGGATAATGATAAGATCTTAAATATCTGCCTGTGTTCCACACAGAAATAACTTGATTCTAAATGTGTGGTGGATCATCTTCACTGCCAGCTTGATTAGACTTAGAATCACCTGGGAGGCTAGTGTGGCACAGGCGATGGGTGTGTCTGTGGCAGAATTTCCAGGCAGAATTAACACCAGTGGGGAAAACCCATCCCAAACATGAGCAGCATAACGTCATGGGTAGGGACCCAGGCGGAATAAAGGGGGACGGGAGAAAGTCAATGCAAGGCCTCTCTGCTTCCGGTTTGTTCCCCACACTGCGTCACATGTCCCTGCCACCATAGCTTTCTGCCTGAGCACAGAGGGTCAACTGGGTGTGGTGTACACCTGTGAACAAAAACAATACATTCTTCCTCTCTTTAAAAACAAATAACGTATTTGTTTTTATTTTATATATATATATGAGTGTTTTGCCTGTGTGTGAATAGAAGCATTGTGTGTGAGTCTGGTGCCCACAGAGGTCACAAGAGGAGAAAAGTAACTTACTTGTGCCTCAGTCACAATCAAGTTTCAATGACATACCCCAATGGGCTTCTTTGAACATTAAGTATACGTGTTCGTGTCTCTGTGCACATATATGTGTGTGGAGAGAATCCATTAGTTAAGTTCCATCACATGATCAGTAGTAATATATGGTACTTGACTTATACAATCTTTCTCTAAGAAGTCTACTGCACTGATGAACGTGGATAGCCATAAACTGTTGAATGATGAGAATCTAGTCTATTAAATGTGTTATTAGGCATTTTTTCCTTAGGCAAATATAGTGTGTGCTTATAGAAACCCACTTCACATCTAGTATCCCACTGTGCATGCAGTACAGTGCTCGCATTATACACAGTAGCATGGCAGTACAATATATGTAACACAGTACCTATAGTAGAGGAAATGCAGTACAGCATATAGATATAGTAAATGCATTACAGTATATGCAGTTCACTGTACACAGGACAGTATATGCAGTACCATATAAGCAATATAGTATATACAGTGTAGTATAGGCAATATAATATATCTGGTGTAGTAACTACAGTACAAGTATACTACATGCAGTATAGCATATACAGTAGAGTAGAGGCAATATGTCCAATATAAGACATGCAATATAAGAATATAGTATATCTAGCACAGTATATGCAGTACAGTACCTACAATAAAGTAATACAGGAGAGTATATGCAGTATAGTGTACAATGTATAGTACGTGTGGAGCGGAAACGTAAGGGTTCTTTGAAAAATCGGTTGAATGGTGTTTTGCTGGGACACAGGTGAAAGACTAAGGCAGACTTGTGAAGGCACAATTTGTTAAAGCAGACACAGGTGAAAGGATGTTCTGCTAATGCAAGCATGTGAAAGGACACATGATGAAGGATTCTTCACTAATGACAAGCATGTATTGCTCTGCCTTACACTGTGCAGTTGAGTAGAGAGAAACACACCAAAAAAACTTCCGGTGGTATCCTGCAGTTTCTTGCTTCCAAGGACTCGGGCTGATTGATAGAGTGATGTCAGCTGAGACAGATGCACAAGCTGAGGCAAGACCCATGGAGGACACATGATGTTTGGAGGATATAAATAGGACTCAATGGACAGTGACAGAGGCTGAGCTAGGCTTGCTTATAGAGCTAGCTGTGCACCATTTGTGGTCTTGCGTCTTCACTGATCTTTGCTTCCCTGAGAGAGGCACAACTGAGAACTTCTCCTGGCATTCCCCCTGGACCCTGCTGCTGCTGACTGGAGCAGAGGCAGTGGCCTAATTGTCTCTGCTAGGTAGTGCCACCACTGCTGATTCCTGTTTACTATACCAACTCTACCAAACTAGACTACTGGTGTATCCATGAAGTGTTTACAAGTAAATGGAGCTGCCACTGCTGACCTGTGAACTGAACTGCCGATTTCCAGACAACACAGACAGGAGCTGCTCCAAAGAACCTTTCTAAACAGGTCCACTTCCCTGTATCCTTTCTTTCCCACTACCTCTGGTGGGTGGTGGGCTAAAGGGAGGTTATAGTATATAAGACCATCATTAAAAATAGGTTTTGAAAAAAATTGAAATTGTATACATGCAGTATAATGTATGCAGAATAATATGAGTATACTCAGTATAATACACCCAGTATAGTTTGTACGCAGAATAGTGTCCTCATATAGTATATACAGTATAGTACATGCAGTATAATATATGCAGTATATTATCATCAGTATAATATATCCTGTATAGAGCATATAAAATATGCAATCCAGCATACCCATACAATCAATACAGTAGAGTGCATGTAGCACTGTACTCGCTGGTTTTGTCTGTCAACAAACACAGGCTGGAGATATCACTGAGAAAGGAGCTTCAGTTGAGGAAATGCCTCCATGAGATCCAGCTGTAAGGCATTTTCTTAATTAGTGTTCAAGGGGGGAGGGCCCATTGTGGGTGGTGCCATCCCTGGGCTGGTAGTCTTGGGTTCTATAAGAAAGCAAGCTGAGCAAGCCAGGGGAAGCAAGCCAGTAAGTAACATCCCTCCATGGCCTCTGCATCAGCTCCTGCTTCCTGCCCTGCTTGAGTTCCAGTCCTGACTTCTTTGGTGATCAACAGTAATGTGGAAAGTGTAAGCTGAATAAACCCTTTCCTCCTCAACTTGCTTCTTAGTCATGATGTTTGTGCAGGAATCGAAACCCTGACTAAGACAAGCACATACATCCAATATAGTATGTGCAGCACAATATACAAAGTATAGTACACGCAAGTAATATATGCAGTATAGTATATGCAATCTTTCATGATTATTTTTCGAGCAAGAAAGAAATCAAAGAAAAGGTATTCTTTATATTAAAATGAATCTCCTAAACTATAAATCTCCTAAGCTATAAAGTCAGTTTCATGTACCTAACTATCAAAAGTTATAAACAGGCCAGCTTTTGTGCAAAAGGCATTAACTATACTATGAAATCAATGAATAAATTACACCTGTATAAGAAAAAATTTTCTGCTAATCATTATTTCTGAATCCATCTGGCTCTGCAGTGCAAAACTCCCGTGTGTTCAAACCATGTGGAATTCTTGTTCCTTTTCTCAAGGAACGTAAAATCTATTTCATTCAGTGAAGCCAGAGACTTCTAAGCAGTTCGCTATACTCCTTAGCTGCATAAAATCCTCCAGCAACTGTACAGTGCTTAAGGATAAGAGTCTAACTACTAGATACAACCTCCAAGGCCTGCAAGATGTTTTGAGGATAAGAGTCAAATTCCTGAACACACCCTTAAAAGCCTACAAGATTTAGTAGCAATCTCAGGCTCCTGTGTAGCCGTATTGCAGGTCTTTGATGTTAAGGCTGAGCCTCCCAAACTGTTCCCATTGGCCTGGGTTTGACCACCAGAACTTCCATTGCCTCTATCTGAAATATTTTTCTCCCTGGCCTACATGTCATTCCTCACTTCTTGGTTTAGCTGCCTCCCTCTGTGAGACTGCGTTCTGCATCCACATCACTGTCTTACAACATTTTCTTGTCTCTTCACAGCTCGTAGGAACGTTGAGATTGTGAGTCTGTGAAAGGCTGTCTAGGACTTCCTATTCGTGCAAAGGCAGACACAAAGATCTGCTACTGCAGGTCAGCATCTGACTGATACATAAGTATCCATTCAATGTTTGTTTAACAAATGGATGAACTTTTATTTGAATTCTCTTGCTTAACTCTCAAGTTGTAACTCAAGTATTTTCTGAAAGATTCAAATGTTGAGTAAGAGACCTGACGTGGTACCCACACTCAGCAAGACCGGGCCACACTGCGGGTCTTTGATGTTAAGACTGGACCTCCCAAATCAATAAGTATTGATTACTTACTATATGCCAAATAACATTTCAGATCAATATCTGGCCAGAGAGTCATAGGATTGCTCATAAAAATGGGCACTGATGCTACCCACTTTTGAAATATTTCTACTGAATTCCCACAGACAGGAGGAACCGTTGTGTTTTATAAAAAGATACGGAGAGAAGGAATATGTTTGGTGTAGGTACGGTAAGGTGTGGGAGAAGGGGGTGCTTCAGTGGGCCCATGCTGAGGCATCCCTTCCCCCTGAGGGACCAGCTACATGACGGTATAGTATATAATAGAGTTTATTCAGGGCTTGGGGAGGGGAGTTGAGAGGGTAGTAGAGACAAAGAAAGGAAGAGAGAGAGAGTAGAGGAGTAGAGGAGGCCACATCAAGAGAGGGGAGAGGGAATGGAGAGAGAGGGGGAATGGTTGAGAGGACAGAGTGAGAACAGGAAGGCAAGAGCGAGAGTGGAAGGGGCAAGCAGCCCCTTTTATAATGAGTCAGGCATGCCTGACTGTTGCCAGGTAACTGTGGGTCAGAGCCTAGACAAAATGCTAACAGGAACACATGAAAGAAGTCTTCAGTGTTGACATCTGAAGTCTTTAATCAGAGCATAACTCCAGTGTGGCTCATAAAACCCACTCATGATGCTCATTTGCAGCTACATGTTACCAGCCTACTTAATAGGGAAGCCCCTCCCCCTTGCCTCACTCCACCCACTTCTGCCTTTCCTACACTACTACAGACTGACCCATCTCTACGCTCGGCTCATGGAGAAACAAGATAGATGGTCCTCTCAGCCCAGAAGCACTGTTGTGTCTTTTGTGTTGTCATTGAACACTTGATGGTCACACTTGAGCGCATGCAAACTCTTTTCTAGCCTCAATCCATGTGCAGCTCCACACACGTGTGTATATACAAGCACTTACTTCCTATACAGATGTCTGTCTTTTTCCAAACCATGGCACTTAGAGAGGCTCGGTCTAAGGGTCCTGGCAGCCTCAGCTACATCCCAACATTCCCATACAATGACCTAAAATCAGGGGTCCCAGTCCAATGTCACCTTCCTGCTGTTTGTTTGTCTACACTGGGTCTGAGAATTTGGACACGTTTCTTCACACAAAACTCTTCTCTGTTTCACTTGACTGAATTAGCAAGACTTGATTCTGCAATGATTACCCAACACCACACGGTGTTTGACTTTCCTCCACTGCTGTCCTTTCCTTCCAAAGATCCCACTGGATGGCTCTGCAGACAAGGCCAACACATCAACAATCTGCAAGCATATCATGGAGTTACGATCTTAGATCAGAAACAGCTGCCACCTTGTTCTACTCTAGGATATTGTGGGTCCCACATAAACCCTATATATTCTGTTTTTGTGAACTGACCCCTAAGGGGGACAATGGACTATGGCAGGATTTGCTCATACTCCCTCCCCCGTTGCAACTTCCTCCCTGCCAATGCAACCTGATTACATACAGAACGTAGCAACAGTTGCAGGTGTTGGTAAGCAGGGGAAGGCTAAGCATGGCCAGGAGCCTGTCCTGGAGAAAAAAAAGGAGAGGGACCAGAAGTGAGCTGATGCTGCAAGCCCCCAGCACCTGCCACCCTCCCCATCAGACCTCACCAACAGATAACAAATTATGAGACTGCAGAACCTTAAGCCCTAAGCTGGTTATTCTTCTGATTAGGGGATTCCTGCTTGACTGCACTGGCCCTGAACTGCAAAACCAGTCTGTCAAGCAAGTGTATGTTGCAAAGGCTAGAATATTTTGAAGCCACAAATTATTTGACACATTCTTCCTTCAGAGCCATGATGTCTATCCAGAAACTAGCCAGGCAGTGAAGTGATTTTCTGTTGAATTACTTTGTCCATCTAAGCACAGAGGTTTCCAGAAACTTCTTATTGAGAGGAAAGGAGCGAATTCCGAATCACCAAACACATCGATTTAGAAAAGCACATCTAAGAAGAGCAGTGGTGTCACACACTTTAATCCCAGTACTCAGGAGAGAGAGGTAGGCAGATCTCTAAGTTCTAGGCCGGCCTGGTCTACAGAGTGAGTTCAAGGACAACCAGAGTTTCACAGAGAAACCTTGTCTTGAGAAAAAAACAGGAAGGAAGGAAGGAAGGAAGGAAGGAGAAGGAAGGAAGGAAGGAGGAAGGAAAGAAGGAAGGAAGGGCGGGAGGGCGGGAGGGAGGGAGGGAGGGAGGAGGGAAGGAGGGAAGGAGGGAAGGAGGAGGGAGGGGGAGTGGGGAGAGGGGGAGGAGGAGGGGAGGGGAGGGGGAAGAGAGGGGGATGGAGAGGGGAAGGGGGAGGGGAAGGGGGAGGGAACCTAACAAGTACAAACGAGGTCTTATTCTGGACCCCTGAAACTCATTATTATGTAGCTCAGGCTAGCTTCAGACTCACAGTAACCCACTTATTTCATACTGATAACTGCTGGGATTATAGGCCACCATACATCACTTAGAAATTCAAACTTTTCAAAGAAAGTAGATAAAAATTAGAAAAATAAAATAATTTGTTGCCGGGCGGTGGTGGCACACGCCTTTAATCCCAGCACTTGGGAAGCAAAGGCAGGCGGATTTCTGAGTTCAAGGCCAGCCTGGTCTACAGAGTGAGTTCCAGGACATCCAGGGCTATACAGAGAAACCCTGTCTCGAAAAAAAAACAAAACAAAAATAATAATAATAATAATTTGTTTAAAGCATGGACTTCACCACTGGCTCAGTTGATGTTAGTACACTTTGCTTTTAACTGGAGCTATCAGAGCTAATAAACATATTTTAATGATTTTTCAGTGTCAGAAGAAGACTGAAGGATAAACACGGTATCATGGAACACAGTGAATCTTACAGGCCAACGTTTTCTAACATCATCAGGAAACAATATGAAAATGCCCAGGAGATGGCTTAACAAAGAGCTCCTCGTTTTCTCCTCATTGGAGCTGACAAAGAATCACCACGGCTGCATCTCTTCCTTCCTTCCATCTGCGGATGTTACATCACGAATTTCCCATCAGCCCATCCACACTCAGCTTTGTCCCTTCTTTCTGTAATATTAACATATTTATACTAAGCAATTTGGCATATTTTCTGACTTATGATTGTACTACTTTAGCATTGTCTTAGAGTCTCTGCTGCTGTAATTAAACAAAAATCGACTGTGGGAAGAAGTTATTTATTTCATTTTACGTGTCCTGGTCATAGTCCATCATTAGGAAAGTCAGGAGAGGAAACTGGAGACAGGAATGCAGCAGAAGCCACGAAGTGTAGCCTACTGGCTTGTTCTTCATGGCTGGCTCAGCTGGCTTTCGTATCAGGACTACCTTCCCAGGTCTGGAACTACCGATAGAAAGGTGAGCCCTCCCTCATGGATCCTCAATGAAGACAGTGCGTCACTAGCTTACCCACAGCCCAGTCTGTTGGGTATGTTTTCTCACTTGAAGATCCCTCTCCCCAAATGACTCTAGCTTGTGTCAAGTTGACATAAAACTAGCCAGCACAAAAGTAAAGAACTATTGATGTCAATATTGATACCATTGTGATTTATTAAGTGTATTTCATGCTGTAATGCATGCTGCCTCGGGCTATTGAAAAAAAAAAGGATGCTAGAAAAAACAACTTTAAATTAGTTTTATACCACATAACCCACTGAACAAACATTCAACCTCATTTCATGGCTTGTTTATTATAACACTACTTCCTTCTATAATGTTAATGGTTTTAATTCTAACATATGAATGCAGAATGCAATCCACAAATATCTTGGTGTGACAGCTTTCATAGCAAGAAAACTGAAGTGTAATGAAAGCGAAATGGAAATCTTCACCATCTTCCACTTTGAAGGCATGTTTTATGTAAATATGACCAGCCCAATTATTACATAGCATTGACTCTCTGGATTTATGGTTTTATCTTTGAAGGGGAAATATCCTATTTCCAGAAATGTCCAGAGCGTCAGTATAATTCTATAGCAATGACCTTCTCAATTCTGACAGATTTAATAAATTAATAAACTCCTCCCATAGCCTCCCTTTGAACTTCATTTTAGACCCTAACATTTGATCACAATGAACCCTGTCTGAAATTCTAACAGTTGACCAAAAATCAGAGCTCTCAGGCCACAAGTTCCTACCCACTACCTCACTTCCGCTCCTCTAACTTCAAACTTGAACTCTGCATGGTGACTCCTTCCAACCCCTGGTCTCACGTTCTTCCCTGGCCAAGTTGAACTCATGATTTATGATTTATGTGTCATGTCTGTTTAATGCATTGAACTGCCTAAAGCTCGTGTCCAATTTCACAGAAACTAATTAGGATCGAAGTCTACCATTGTCCTGTGTAATATGGAGGACTCCCTTCATTGGCCGGGCTTCCCTTCTCTGGAGAGTTCAGCTACCCCTCCCCATCTCTACTCGCAGAATGCTTTGGTTAAGATTACAGGTTCTACTTCCTTTCTCCTGATAAGATCGAAGCACCTGAGATTCCTGGAATGCTTCCCCATGCTATGGGGCAGTTTGGTACTGTAAGCTTTAGCCATTCTGCTTGTTCCTACCCCTAGTTTCCAAAATTATATAAGTCTTAAATCATCCCTGGTAACGTTGATTTGTCTCCCTACAGCTAGTCCTGGTATCTCCCTCATCTCCCTCACCATATGTATTCAAAGGACTTCCAACACTCCCCGCCCCCCACACACACACACCGATGTCCATCATCTCTGCTCGTTTGTCCTTGAGGATGGATATCATCCAATGATCCTCAAGGGCAGAGAGGGTCACAGCTCTGACAACTTTTTGTTAATGTTAGCCCTTTCTCCATTGTGTGCTCACATGGCATTCCCTGTAAGTGCTCCATGTAGACCTCACCTGAGTGGATGTTCCTCACAGGTGTTCTCACCTTGGATTTCTCTGCATAACCTCTTTCATCCAACTCTACTTTCATCTCTTTAGTAACTTCTCCCATTTGTCAATGTCTCCCATTGTTCCATCCCAACCCCGACCTCCACACACCCTCTTCAGCTAGGTCCTTCCTCTCAGACCACAAACAATGCCAACTTGCTCTCACTGTTTCAAACAACAAAGACCTTTTCTGGTCACCACAGCAGACTTCTTAATTCAGGGGCTTACAAGGTCATGTCTTCTTTCTGCCACCTCTCCTGCATTACGCCTCTTTCCAGCTAATTAAGTCCAACTCAGTCTGTGCTTTGTGGGCCAGAGATCATTTCCTTGCACAATCCTGATCAAGTTCCTTTAATTCCTTTCCTTCACAGAACTAATCCAAGCTGTAATTATTCGCAGTAATTATTCACAGCATGACTCGCTAGTTGTTTCTCCCTCTTAGTCTTAAGGCTTCAGGAAAACAGATGCCTGATGCTTTTGACCAGCATTATACAGATCCTAGAACGTATTGATGTTCAACAAATAATTGTAAATATTTTTAGTGGACTTGTTCGCTGATTATATCCTTAAATCTGTCTTTCAAAACAATATGGTAGCTCCTCTTCTCCATGGTAGTCTGAAGTTGGCTCCTCCTAAAATGCATATGTTGGATCTTAATCTCCAGTGTGACTGTATTAACAGATGGGGCATTAAGGAGGTAATTAAATCACAGAGGCGCTGTCCTCCTGAATAGGATTAACACCATTATGGGAGAGATTGAGGCAGCTGCCTTGCCCTCACACCATATGACAACACAAGGTGCATCTTACAGAGCGTCCATCAAAGACCAAATTAATCGTGTCTTCACCTTAGACTTTCCAATCTCCCTAGCTGTGAGTGATAAACTCCAAATCATATAAAATATTCATCCTAAGACGTTTTGTTACAGCAGTAGAACACAGTAAGACGTATTCAAGGGAGGAAAGGAGAGATAAGAGTTCCCTGGGTTAAAAAAAAAAAAAAACTGTAACTTTAATTTTTCTTCACAATAAAGTGATGCCAAAAAAAAAAAAAAAAAAAAAGGGAACAGGAAGGAGGGAGAAAGGAACGGACTTAAGAGTCAAGAGACCAACCCTTATTCCCACCACCTCTCTGCCCCGACTAGCCTCCTCTCTGCAGTGGAAACTGGACCTGAACTTCTTGAAGGTTCTTTCCTTGTCTAACATCATTTAGTTTTCAAATCACTGTCCATTAAGTGAATTAGGAAACTGTTTCAGAGGGAAGTCTGCCCTATATTGTGACAGACAGATATTCTAAATGCTTTCTATTCGTTCAGCACCTATTTAACAAATACTAGTCTGGTCCATTGACATCCTCTGAACTGTACAATGGAGTGTAGTGGTCATCATATTGGGTGACTAGCTGCTTTAGCATCCCGCAAGGAAGGTTTGCTTTACCAGACTGAGGCGGAGTCATCCCTCTGCCAGTGGCACACTGAAATGCTGATTAACACCATTTTATTTCTCTGATGAAAAAAAAAAAAAATGATCCAGGTAGCATAAAATATGGCAGTCAAACTTAATTTTCTGATAAGGAATTTGATTCTCTATTAATAATCAACTTCCCACAGATTCTCCATTTATCTTCTTCCCAGGAGATGCAGCCATGGCTTTTGCTGCAAAGGTTTATATCTTGTCATCCCCAGTCGTCTCCTAACCCTGCTATGGATGTTCCATGCTACTGTCTACCTCAGCTTTATCTAAAAAAAAAAAAAAAAAAAAAAAAAAGGTGAGAAAAATAAATCACTACTTATTTAATTTTTAGTGGAGTTTACCAAGAGAATAATTTTCCTCTGCTTTGTCTCTCCGTTTTTATAACTACTGAGTAGCAAGTTCAGCTTGCCCTTCATCAGGAAAAATGTCACCTAAGCTTCTGGGGTGGGTTTCTACTGATATTCCTAGGGTTTCCTTTCCATGTGTAAAGATGTCTTAAACTGATAACTGATGCTATAAACCAAAGGAAAACATTTAGCAGAGGATTATGAAGCTACAGTTAGAGCCAGTGATTAATTATATTTTGTGACTAATATCACTAAGCAAAGCAGAAGGAGTTCTTGAAGGTCTCAAAAGTAATCACATCTCATATTCGGGGGGCTGCTACTTACTATGGCTCCTTAATGATGCTTTGCTGTCCACAATGCTGACCAGAAAAATGAAGGTGACCTCCAGAAAACTATGAAGGTGCCAAATGCTTCAAGGTTTAAGGAGATTGCCAACAGTTACCAAAAGAAGATACACGGCTCAGGATGAAGAATAGGAGTACCGCAAGGTTTTCACAGTGAGCATCGAAGCCAAAGGATGCGATTGATGACTATCCTGTGTGTGTGTATGCGTCTTTGAAGGTAGACTGTGATGACCGTACAATGAGCTCTGTCTGCATGTTGGAGCAAACCCAGTCTAGTGGGTCTGACACACAACCAACTTAACAACAGTACTAATGTTGACCTGTCTTGGGACTCAGTCCGTGTCACACAAGACTCATTCAAAGAGTAAAAATAGACAAAGTTCATCCAGTTCAGCGGATGCTTAAAACAAACATCAAGTACACTGACTCCTAAAAAAAGTTAAATATGGGAAGCAGGATAGCTCAGTGGGTAAGGTCTTATCTCTGCCAAGCCTGACAACCCGAGCTTGATCCCAGAGCGCACATGGTGGAAGGAAGAGAACTGACTCCTACAAGTTGTCCTCTATCCTCCACATGTACTCAGTGGCACACATACACACACACACACACACACACACACACAAAATAAACATTAAATTGGAATTATCTCATTATTAAACAAAAGAACTAAAGACAAATATTTGTATACCTGTGCCATGGTAACTTTATTTACATAGTGAAAAGTTGAAAATACAAATATTCATCATAAAATGATGATCATAAAAATATGATATATGCCATATCTATAAATATCTCATATTATAAGCATACAATAGAGTATTATGTATCCTTAGAAGGAATAAAATTCTGGTGCATGCTACAGCATCGGTAGACCTTAGAGACATTATGCCAAAGCAACTGAGCCAGTCGCCAAAGGAAGAAGGGTATATGAGTACATGTGTAAGATCAGTATCTATAATTGTCAAAATCAGACGTAGGAAGCAGAATTGTAGTTTCCGAAGTCTGAAAGAGAGGAGATGAGGAGTTCATACTCACTGGGTGCAGAGTCTCTATTCATTAAAGAAAGGGCATTCAGGAGCATTGACTGGCTGCACACCAATGATTGTGTTGCTACTGTAATCTGTGAGCTTAACATAGTTAAAATGATGCATCCTGTGAGGTGCACATTTAACCAAGCTTGTAAAACTCCTGTAAATTAAATATATGTAAGTCATATAAATCTTGTAAAATCCAGAGAATCAAAATGTTTTCATGATTTCCAAATCCCATAGGACTAAACATGATAAGGAAAATCCCAAAGGCTTTCATAAGGCATGTGTGATTCTAACACCCTCAACAACAGCAACAAAAACAGGAAGTAGAGGTTGCAACGAAATCAGATTAGGAGAGAATCTTAAAATTCCAACCCTTTACATACAAAAGAAAAAAGGCAGCAGAATTCCAATTGAGGAATAAAACAACTTCTTCCAAATTCACAGAACACAGAACACAAGCTTGTACACATCAGTAAACACACCTTGACCCTTAGCTAGCACTCATCGGTTTTCTAAATGTCTCATCCTCCCTAAGGAAAACCCAGCTGAGCCCTAAATTTAGGCCTATTTGCAGAAGCCAATGCAGGTCACACTTGATGCCCGCTGAAGAGCTAGAAATGGCACAAGGCCACAGCATGTTAACAGTCGGCACATAAAACGGGTGCAGAGAATGTTGAGATGACCAGCTATCTCTATCTATTGAAAGCGATGCTCAGCTGCAAGCAAACATGATTGTCACTGGTTTGTGCTTTGATTTCTTCCCTCCTCATACACATGGGTTACTTATTTCATCAAGGTTTGTTTTGTATATAGATGTACACACATTTGTGTGGGGGCTGGTATGTAAGCCTGTAGCATGTGGATGGGGAGATCTGATGTTATTCCTCTGATCTAATTTATCTTCTTTTTCTTGGAGACATGACCTGTCCCTGGCCTGTAGGTCCCAGAATAGGCTCTGCTAGATGAATAGGGACAAGTGCTGAGATTACGGGCCCATGTTACCACACCCAAAATTTTACGTGGGTTCTAGGGACTGAATTCATGCTTACTTAGCAAACTCTCTACTGACCGTGAACTTTCCCATCCTTGATCAAGAACTTAACCCCTAGAAACTCAACCTGACTTGAAGTTATTCACGTGCACTTTTCCTCTGCATACTGTTCAAAGTCGATGTTTGTGAAGAGTGTTTCCATGGTGCATATGAAGAGTATAGGATGTTTTCAATACATAAATATCAAAAATATTTCCTTTATTTTTGTCCATGTGGATGGTCTCATTCACATTTCACATTCCACAATAAGGAATACTTTGTTACCCCCCCCTCCAAAAAAACAATAAAAAACAAATAAATAAATAACTCACAGCAATCCATGGAATGCTTTATTGATATATCAGAAGGACTATAATCACTTAACTAACGAAAAGAGTATGTTTTCTTCTCAGGGACACTTGATTTCATTTATGTGGGTGTTTCCTCCTTCCCCAAATGGTTATTATTCCATGATCCTAACAGAAGGATGAATCATCTGCCCAAAGGCATGCTTCTGGAACATGTATTTGAAATCTGGTGACTCATGTCTGTTGCTTTTCCTTTGACTTTTCGTCCACTCAGAGTCTTCTGACTGTGCTCTTCATGTCCCGACCTAGCCATGCGCTCCCTTTGAGGGAAATGCCGTTCCTCAAACACTGCTCTTCTCATGAACAACTGTTTGTCCTGAAAGTTCAAACTACTATGAAACCTCCTCAGAGATGCCTGTAGGGGCCCCTTTCCCACCTGTCAGTGCACACCTTGTGTGACAGGTGGGTTTCGACTCAGACATTTATGATTCCTCTTCCACCACATGACAATTATTCTATACTCAGAGAAAATGGAAACTTAATCTCCACTGCCTGCCTGTCCTTCTCCTGTCAAGAAGAGGGTGTGTGTGTGTGTGTGTGTGTTGTGTGTGTGTGTGTGTTTTCTGTTTCTGTATTGTTGGTACCTAAAACAGTGCCAAGGGTAACAAATAACCAGTTCACTCTTATCAAGTACTGATAATTTGCATTATGAAAGGTATTTTTTTTTTTACTACAGTAGAAAGTTGGGATGTAAACCTAGCTTAGTATCCAAAGCCTCTATTTCCCTTCCAACAGACTGTCTGTGTACCACTTTTCCAAGCTTCCATTTTTATTCCTTCCTCCCAATTTCATGTCCAGGTTTCATCTCCCAACCATGTATAGTAGTAAAATATACCAATCCAAGCCCTAGCTCCTATAGATAACTTCTTGTCAAGATTCTTCCATTTATTTCTTGTCTGTTGCCTACACTCAGAAGATCCAACAGAGCCTCTGACAGAAAAGACCTAGATACCTGAGTCTCTAGAGAAGATGAGAACACTCGGGTGAAAATACTGCATGAGCAAGAATTGTTTTGTATTGATGTCAGGCTGCTGAAATTCTAGAATTTTTTATTCAATAGTTAACCAAGTATGATAAACACACTACCCAAGTGATAATTTCCATAACGTTTTTATGATTCTTAAAAACTTACATGTACAGTGCATATTGTGTTTTTTAAAAAAGAAAAAGAAGCCAGGGATATGTTTGGTGGAGGCATGGTATGGTGTGGGCCTATGCTGAGGCATCCCTTCCCACTAAGGGACCAGCCACATAGTGAATAGAATAGAATAATAGAATAGAATAGAATAGAATAGAATAGAATAGAATAGAATAGAATAGGTATAGGTATAGAATAGAATAGAGTTTATTTAGGGCATGGGAAGGGAGTTGAGGGGTAGGAGAGAGAGAGAGAGAGAGAGAGAGAGAGAGAGAGAGAGAGAGAGAGAGAAGAAAGAAAATAGAGGCTGGCTATCAACACGTGGAGAGAGAGGGAGGAATGGGGAAAAAAGGGTCAGAGGGTAAGAGAGCAAGAGAAGAGAAAAGAGAGTGAAAAGGGGTGCGAGCAGCCCCTTTTGTAGTGAGTCAGGCACTCCTGGCTGTTGCCAGGTAACTGTGGGGTTGAGCCTAGAAGGAATGCCAACAATGCGGATAATATAGAAGTAAAAAGTTATAAAGAAGAAAGTAACCTTTCTTACTGAGAATTAAAGGGCTGTTGTTTGCTGCTGGTTTTCATTACACCTGTGGAAGAATACAGGAGGAATAAACACATAGCAGAGAGAACAAAGAAATATTGCCTGAAAGATAAAAAAATAATAATAATAATGAGTTTTCTTGAGGGGAGAGGAGTCTTTGATCTTTAGTGAACTATTTCACTGTAAAGTGACTGTCCCCAGGACGTGCCATGAGCAGCAGAAGAATGGCAGGATTAAAGATCCCATATAATGATTAGGGTTTTGATATTCCCTGAACAGTAAAGTGAGTAAGAAAGAAGGTGTGATAAAACTGTCATTCGTAAGGCTCTATGGATTGTCAGGAAAGTTCCCACACGGGCTCAAAGACAGGTAGGTACACTGTTAAAACTCGACACGCTCTGTCTTATATCTGCTATCGTTCACATTGGTCAATGATTTCCTTTCTCAGGAAGCCTTGTCCATCTGTGCACAGAATGGGTTTCTTCATCACTCTGGTCTGAATGTTGCCCTTGGAGCTCCCATCTACAGGGAGTTCTCAACAGTGTCAGGAGTGGGGTGATGGCAGGGACCTCATCTCCAGAATCTCAATACATTCTCCCTTCCTGCTTCCCACTTCAGCCTCTAGAATCGGGCAGGCTCTTGACTTCATCCTACTCACTATTAAAATCTTTCTGTTTTACTTGTGATCTGTGAAGATGTTTGTCTTGTTTATAATTTTACCAAGTCCTCCCACATATCTTCTTATAACAATGACTTATCACTACTATTTGCTTGAAGAAGAGAGAATGTGTCATAGCCTAGATTCACCAGGTTCTCCTGACCAAAAGTCCCCTTTGCTTCACCTTTCTCCTTCTGTGTGCCTACTGGCCTCCACTTGACCAAGCACACTGACGTGGGACAGGAGTCCTTCCCTAGAGTTCACAGAACAAAAGCATGTTCTGGGCAGATACTATAAAAGATATCTCTACATTCTTAAGAAAGATTCCTGGAAGTGAAATTTTTGTCTCAGAGCCATGGACATTATTTTGCCTCTGTTATATACAATATATACAATAATAATATATATTATAAAATTATCCTATAGCATTATTAAGGCAAGATATCAAGAACTGTGGTTAAAACTGGCATTTATTCAGCATTACCTTTTATGAGTGAGAACATTGCATTCTCTTTCTTTCCCATCACGGTCATACTTCAGTAAATTTCACGATTTAATTTTTCTTTACATCTAAATACATTTCGTTACATAGAGATACCACATTTCCATTATCCATTTACCATTCAATAGATATCTATGAAGGTTCCTTGCTTTAGCTATTGTGAATAGAGCAACCATGAATATGGATGAGCTGTGTCTCTGTAGCAAGAAATAGAGTCCTTGGGACTGTGCCCAGGAGTGGTAGTGCTTGGTGATATGGTAGCTCTATTTCTAGTTTCCTGAGGAACTATCACACCGATTCCCACCGTGGTTGCCCCAGTTTGCATTCCCACCAGTAGTGTATGACAGTTTCCAGTTCCTCTCATCCTCACCAGCATTTGTTACCTTTTGCTGCCTTATCTTTAGCCATCCTTACTGGGGTAAGATAAAAATCTCAAAATAAGTTTAATTTTCACAGAAATTACAATTTTACAGAAAGAGTGCTAGGAATACAGATTGTCTCATCGAATATTGCCAAGAATTTGAGTATATATGAGGAAACCTTGAACCTTATCTTGTAATAGTAACTAATACAAACTATTCAGTGGAAATTTGAGATTTCTGCAGTCAGAAGCAACTTTCCCCCATCTGAAATGTTGTGCTTTTGAATTTTGTTCCGGCACAATTCATTCTTGTCATTCTGTGATCTACTGAGAATCATGACTTCACATTATCCTTAGGAGTACACAGTTTCCTTAATATTAAAACATCCCACCAGGTAGTAGTGGAGCACACCTTTAATCCCAGCATTTGGGAGGCAGAAGCAGGCGGATTTCTGAGTTCGAGGCCAGCCAGGTCTACAGAGTGAGTTCCAGGACAGCCAGGGCTACACAGAGAAACCCTGTCTCAGAAAAAAAAAAAAAAAAAAAAAAAAATCCCATCCTGAAGGAAGTTCTTTAAACAGGAAGGTAAACAAAATGGCTTTAGGAAGTCCCTGAAACTGACCAGATTCACTACCCCTACCCCCACTAGAATAAGCAATATTCTGAGGGAGCTAAAAGTCTCCCTCAGATGTAGCAAAGCCAAGTTGCAAATAAGACTCTTAGACAAGCCGAACTGCAAAGAGTACTCTGAGACCAGACCAGCTGCCTGGAAGAAGCAAAAACCATCTAAGCTGTCCAGAAGTGATGTAGACCAATTTAGATAGCTGGAAATGACACTCCAACCTCATGAGCTGCCTATAAGCTGTGAACTGTGCTCTAGGTTATAATAAGCTTGTGAGCTATCACCCATGCCGGGGTGGACTTCGGTGATGTAGCTCTCTTTGAGTCATCTTTGCTCCTCTAAGTAACCCCACACCCACATTCCTGTAAGTAACTGCAATAAAACTCATTGGTTCACCATATTGAACTTTAGGGTGTCTCTACTTTAGTCTATCATGAGTTTTCACTCTGTGGTGATTATACATGTATGTTAGATATCCCCAACAGTTTTATCACACAACATACAGATGTGACCCAGAGAGGGTCGATTTATCTTTTAATCACAGTGAATGCCTTTGAGGGGCTATTTCTCTGATTGTCACAGTTAAGAAGAAATTACTGGGCATGTTGGCCCTATAATAAATGGTAGAATCAAACTGAAGCCGTATTTATTCCTGGCAATGATTCAGAAAAAAATAATAATCTGGTAATTCCTGACATGGTTTGGATGACAAAACAACAGAAAAATATTCATTATTCTAGCTGAACAGTAATGAGTACTATTGAGAGGAGAGAAGATTTGAACTTGAGGTCAGAAACAGTCTAGGGATGAAAGGAAGAAGAGAAGCTAGACATTCATATTTGCCTCTGTGATTGTTTGTATATGCTTGGCCCAGGGAGTGTCACTATTAGGAGGTGTGGTTCTATTGTAGTAGGTGTTGCCTTGTTGGAGTAGGTGTGCAACTGTGGGTGTGGGCTTTAAAACCCTCAGCCTCGCTGCCTGGAAGTGAGTCTTCCACTAGCAGCCTTCAGATGAAGATGTAGAACTCTCAGCTCCGCCTGCACCATGCCTGCCTGGATGCTGCCATGCTCTTGCCTTGACAATAATGGATTGAACTCTCTGAACTATAAGCAAGCCCCAATTAAATGATGTCCTTATAAGAGTTGCCTTGGTCTTGGTGTCTGTTCACAGCAGTAAAACTCTAATTAAGACAGTCTTCAACATTATAATAGCTTCAAAGTAAGTTTTATTTAAAAAAAAAAAATCTTCTCACCTCTTATGAAAGGTAACCTTGCCAATTTGACAGGCTATGGAATCATGTAGGAGGCAGACCTTTGGACATACCTATGGAGCCTATCTAGATTCAGTTCTGTTGGGAGCTAAGTCCTAGCAGAAAGCGACTACCATCTTTGTAGCCATCTCAGGCCATATACCCTAACAAGAGACTTGTTTTCAACAGCCTACAACAGCTGAGCACACTCTGATAAACATCTTGTTTTTCTCACATATCTCATTGTGTTGTTTAATGCCCCCAGCTGCAAGGCACACATGGTAAAGTGTCTTCAGCTGTGTTCCCCTGCTTGTCCACGAGGGCAAGGCATGTGGTAAAGCGTATAAATACCTAGGATTTCCTTTCACTATAGAGAGACTTGATCAGACTCTCTGCCTTGTCACCATTCTTCGCGTCTCTTGCCCCTCCATCCCCACTCTCTCTCTTGCTAGACCCTGTTGACTGACCAGAACGGACAGGGACACAGTTCATTGAGATGGAAAGAGCAACCCTAACATTCAGGTTTGGGTCCTGAAATGTTAAAAAGGAGAACGCTAGCTGAGTACCAGTAACCAACAATCTCGACTTCCCAACTGTGGAAGCCACTTAACCAGCCGCTTCAAGCTGGACATCCCTGTCATGGTGGGCTGGGCCTTCAGACTGTGAACTAACATTTAAGCTTTCCCCTTAAGCTGCATTTGTTAAGGTAATTTATCACAGCAATAGAAAAGCAAATCAGATCCTCTGCTGCCTGCTTGTGTGTGAATGTATTTTCATGTAGACTTTGTAAGTTTCTCTGGGGTAGGCATTATGTGTTTCTTGCATCACACACTAGATATTTAGTCATTGGTATGGACTATTAAACAGTTCTCATCATTTTTGCTAGTATTGTGTCTTCTTCCAATATGTATCTATTCCTCCTTGACAGAATTATATTGTTGGCATTGTTATAAGAGTCAAAAGGAAGTTGAGTTCAATACAGAACTGGTCTAGGATGAAGAATACATAGTAATTATGTTGCTGTCTACTACAAACTATAGGAAAATGCTTAACACACTTTGCTGTTAATGTTTCTTTTTTAAAGATTTATTTAATGTATATAAGTACATTGTCACTGTATCCAGACCCACCAGAAGAGGACATCAGATCCTTACAGGTGGTTGTGAGCTACCATGTGGTTGCTAGGAATTGAACTCAGGACCTCTGGAAGAGCAGCCAGTGCTCTTAACCACTGAACTAGGTCTCCTTCCCCCTTCTGTTAATGTTTCTTAAGGTAATAAGCAGAGTATTTTTTGTTCAGAGGTCTCCAGACTATCTGGGTTAAAAAGACAAAAAAGAAACAAGAAGACTCAATGAACCAGTGCCTATGTTATTTTGCTGATCCCTTAAACTTGTTTGAAAGCAAAATTCACAAGAAAAAAGTGAAAGACCACGATCTAACTCATCCTTTTACTCTTAGGAGGCTGGTATAGCCTATGGCCAGGAAATTCAAAGGAAAAAAAAATGTGGTTTAATAAAAGGTTTAGTAAGTAAAGGAGATGCTACTCTCAAGCATATACTTTAAATTTGGGGGTTGTGGCCCGATTGAGAACAAATGACTGTGCAAAGCAGAAAGTAACTGGCAGGGCCATTAAGGCAACACTGACCAACCAACACTGAAGCCAACACCCTGGACTTGCTTCCCATAAAGGTCTGAGTGCGCTGTCCCAGCCTATGTCCTGTCAGCTAATGCAGCTGATGCAGGCTTTCCCCTTCCGCTGGCGTCTTGAATGCCTACAATTCATACAACAGTGGCTCTGAAGAGCTAATGGACAGAAGACGGCTCACTAAACTCTTTGCTTTATCGATCGCAGGCTGCTCGCTCCCTCCCCCTCCCCGAAAGATTCTGACTCTGACTCGGGTGTTTAGTCATTCCACGGAATGTACTCCATCTTATCTGATGTCAGAGACTAAACAGGCCCGGGCCAAGTTGCTGGTTGGATGGGAGAGATCCTCATCCAGCAGATCTGGGATGGGACTCTTTCAGGGATCTTCTGTTGTACATGATTCTGATGCCAAAAAAAAAAAAAGTCCATGGACCATGCTGAGGAAACCACTGTACAGTTCCAAGGTTTCCAAGGTCACAAATAACTAGACCCAAGATATGAACCTGAGGCTGGACTGTGGAGTCTAATTGAGGTGTAATGTCATGGATTAACCTTGTACACAAAGGGGAAATTGAGATGAGAGTGAAAAAATGATCCCCAAAGAGAAGATGGTATTTGGTCTGGGATTTAGAAGATAAGAAGGCATTTTCAGCTAAAGGGGCATGAAGAGAAAGATCAAAGAGAACAGGTGTGTGGAGTAGAAAGGCGGGTACAGAGGATGGAGCTCTAGGGACCACTTCAGCCGTTATGGTAGTGTCTGTGCTCAGAAGAACAGTTAAACCCATAGACTGGGACTTCTCAGGTGCACAATCTGTACCATACACCAAAGGATGTATTAAAGTGCAACCATCAGGGCCTTATGACCCCTGCTGAGTCAGATTCTTTTAAGAGAAAGGTGAATATCTGGACACTTAATAGGGGCCTGTAGGTTCTAGGCAAGACAGTCACTATGGAACCCACTGAGGGCTCAGACAGTTTAGAGGATCTTTTCCCCCAACTTGATATCATGAAAGGTCCATCCAGAGAAGAAAAATGCAGTCAAGACAAAAATTCATGCTCAAAAATTTGTCGATGCCATTAAGACTTCCATGGAGAAAGAGGCAAGTTACAGGACTGATTATGTAGCTAAGAGGGACTGAAAAATCAGAAGACAGGTCTTCAGAAAGCAGTGGCTGGACATAAGGACAAAATACACAGAGAAGGTCGCTTCTGTGATCTGAGAGGGTCCCCTGTGAGATCAAGCTGAGAGGCTTAGCAGCCTGGATCAGCAAAGAACGAACACGTGTCCGGTTCAAGTAACAAAAGAAAAGACAAACTGAGCAATAAATCGAGAAACATTTAGTTTGAATTGAAAATGACATGTCAGTTGAAGCTACAAGAGCAGATGCCATTGCTTGAGGGGACAGAGAAGAGAAAAAGTACCAAGACATCAAGAGTGTTACACCCTCTCTGCTCCCTTTGTCTCACATAGGACTGTTCTTTAACATGCCAGTAGGTGGTGCTATGGCTTTGAAAATAATAAAACAATGCCCCAAATGGACCTAATGGTGCTAAGGCTTCTCCAACAACCAACCTACACTCATCTGAACAATGGATGACTGCTAACGTGGATCAGGGAAAGGTCACCAGGCTTCAACCCTACACAACAAACTACAGGTAACTAAGGAATGTTGGGAACAGAAGAAATAGTCTTCCCCTGGGAAGAACACACCAATTGGTTGTCTAGTGTCAAATGGTCAGGTAAAAACACACAAACAAGTAAGTAACATAGACTAAGCAGGTTGTATTTTTGTATTTTGGAACATATTGTATGTTAACAATTAATGAAAAAACAGGCCATGGATTTGAAAGAGAGCAAAGAGAAGTATATAGGAAGATTTTAAGGGAGGGAAAGGGAAGGAGGAAATGATGCAATTATATTATAGTCTCAATAAATAAATAGTTTTTAAAATAAGCTTGTGATAAGAAACAAATAAAGTGATAAAGTCAAAGTGGGGCACCAGGTCAGTGTGTGAAAGCTTACTTATTGTGTAAGGTTCATAGTACTCAAAACTGACAGTTTAGTTTTAGCGTACCATCGTATTGCACAATCGAACCGGAACTGGTGCAAGAGCAGGTCACATGACCATCAAGCTCACAGAGAACGAACTCAGGTGCACATTAGCATGTTGGCAGCTAGGAAACACTCAGATCTGTAAAACTTCTGGCTCCTGGCATTTGCTCGAACCTGCTAGTTTCCAAACATGAGGGTAAACTAGGGATGCTTGTCTTTCTAAGTCAGACGCTGCACAGTTAGGGACAACAGCAGGCTCAGAGGACAGTAAGAGGAGGTGATGAAGGGTGGGAAGCATGATGGACGTACATCATTTGTGTGGATAAAAACTCAGATTTCAACCTGCTTTTTATCATCAATATATGCTAATTTTAAGATAAGAGGAAAATTTGCTTTCTATCAGAGAAATTAAGAAAAATTAGTACTTCCTACCTGATTCTTAGTTGGTGGATAAGGTGGATGGAGAGTCCATTGTTTTTGAAAATTTTTACTCGAAACTTAGAGCAGAGAGCTGAAGAGCAGGTGTACCCCGGGGCATGGGACAGTAGAAACCGAAGACCTGGACTGGGAAGGAGCACTCTCCCATTTTTACGTCTTAGAGAGGGATGGATGGAAAGGAGAGCTGCCACCTGCTTTCTTCTGATCCAATTCTGAAAAAAATAAGTATGTGGTTTGCAGGGCTTGTGGGTCTAGGGTTTTAAGGGTCTATGTGATACAAAAACAGCAACTTTAAGTTAATCCAAGATTGAGAGAGTTTGAGATTCTTGGGTGTTTCTGGAAAGTAAGGAGAAATGATTTTAGATCATTCTAAAAGCCATAATGCAGGATAAAACAACTCTTGATGTCTGGCAGCTGGAGTTAAGTTCAGAGATCATGTTTAGAGTCAGGAGTAGGAGCCTCTCTTCCATCAAGTGATGCCCTTGAACTTCATCTCTACTCAAAGCTATTTAAGTTTATCCGCGTGGTGTGTTTGTTCGTTCCCTACACTTTGGCTGCAAGCTCTTAATGAGAAATATTTTTTATTAAATTTTCCCTTACTATTTCACATATTAAAATAATAATTTAATTAAAAAAAAACACCTCTCTACTGTCAAACAAAATTGTCTCTCATTACAAACTGAAATGACAGCATCTGCTTCTTTTGCATAATTTGTTCATTTTAAGCCCAGTTTTCCTTTGGTATATATTTCACTAAGATCGGCAGGATGTAACATTTAAAGCTACAGAGAGTTCTAAGGAGAGGAAACAGTGTATTGGAGTTGCTTGTTGTGATAACCATGAGGTAAGGTCAAGTTGAGATGTACACAGATTCTAAACTGAGTACTGTTTATACTCAGAGGCCTTTGGCACTGAACTGTCTACAGAGAGGAAAACTTCCCAGAACTCTTTCGTTAATCCTTCAGTGAAGAAGAGAAGCCTTAAAACACTGTTTATTCCATCACTACTTGCTTAGGGGTGGTTTTGAGAGCGTTTACGTAAGCTTAAGGGACCGTGGGAAAAGGAACTTGGAAGCTAGGACCCAGTCTCTATACTTCCAGATGCCTGAGAAGAAATGCCTCAGATTTGCCTTCATGGGGGTCCTCTGTCATAACCAGATCTGGGGAACGATGTGGGGTGGAGTTCTTTGCACACTGAGAACAGGTGGCATAAGGCTTTTTATGCAGTTTCACACGATGCTTGAACAGGTTGCACGGCACATGGATGCCTGCCTTCCCTTCCTCCACTGCACCTTTCAGTGGAGCTCTTGATGGGTCCTCATCAAGAGAGGCCACACAGGGTTGAGGACCAAAGACTCTGAGAGCTCAGATCAGGCAAGACTCTGACTTCTTTAGCCCTCAGTTTTATTATCTATAAAACAGAGAGCATGACAGTAATTCCTACATTATGAATGTCTAACACAGATTAAATGAGCCATCTATACACAAGCTATTCCTCACAGCACCTAGTGCAGAGTAAGTTTAAAGTTAGTTTAAAGTTAAATTTAAAGTTAAATATTAGCCATACTATTTACGATTCCAGGAAATGGCATTTTTAGGAGAAGCCTGTTAAGCCATGTAGATGCTTTGTGTGTACACTTAAGAAAGAAACTGTGTACATGCAAGTGTATACACACACACTACACACACACACACACACACACACACACTACATAGAACAACCTGGGGCCAAGAAGTAGGCATGTATAGTTATGCCAAAAAAAAAAAAAAAAGTGTTTGAATTGTTACAGTTCTGTGTCCATGAGCATGAATAGAGATCAGAGCCATTTCCTGTGGCATCTGGGAAATGGTTCAATGTGCAGATAAAAAACAATCAAGTAAAAATAATGGAGAAATCAGCAAATTTTCCTGGTTGAGACTTACAGATCTACCTATTTCATTCTATTGTCTCCATGCCAAATCCTGGCTCCGCTAACCAGATAAAACACTTGCCCTGTGAACTGGCCTTTCCCAGCTGCGGTCCTAACAAGCAGCCTTGTAAAAACTGACTTTTTTTTTTTTAACTTCTGGTCCTAACCAGCAAGGTACCTCATTCTACCAATGTTGAACATGTCTATTTCCACTTCAGAATTTTGCGACAATCAAGAAGGAAGACAGCCTTTCCATCCCTCTATTTTAATGTGCGTTCTTCTTTCCTTCCACAGACCGTTTCTTAGTCCACAGTGCATTATTTAATGTACTGTTTAATGAATTCTTGTCAATATTGCTTGATTTAAAATCCTTGTGAAGAACAGATGTAAGTATGGATGTCACAGGTATCCTAGTGTACGTAACCTGTTTCCAATAAAAATCAAAGAACTCCAGCCCCACAACCTCATTTCTGGATTTTTTTTTTTTCAGTAGCAGGGAATGGTTCATTTCCCGTGTGCCCTTTCAAGAAGCTCACAATAAAGAACAGAATCGCTACAGAAGGAACCTGCTCTACAATTGCCATCCAGTGCATACGCTACCAGGCTACTGGGAGACTCTCATAAATCCCTTACCCTGAGCCTCTGCCTGTTAATTTATGCTGCACACCGCCTACATTGAAGTTGCCCAGGTATCCTTCTCGAAATTATTCATTCTCTCAGTATCCATACCCAGATGATGTTGATCATAGACAACAGCATAAAAAAATCTTCAGAAACGCCATGAACATTTGCAATATAATCACACAATGGTTTGCTTCGTTCATGATTCAAAAAATATCTATTCATTGAAGTTGCATGTGCTCCCAGCCTTTGACGAGCTGAAGCAAGAAGACGGTAAACTCAAGGCCAGGCTGATCGACCCAGTGAAACCTCATCGGGGGTCTGAGTTGTGAGGAACTGAATACCTCTAAGCCTCCAGCCCTCACCTTGGATTTGCTTATATGTTGTCTTCCCTGATGAGCTCAGGGTTTAATAGGACTCAGACAGAGGATCCTAAACATGCAATCCCAAATTACAGTGAGCAAGGAATAGAAACGTGTGTTTTATTAAAGAAGCAAAGGCTGCCTCTCTCAGACTAGATATATAATTTGATGAGTAAAGACTTCATAGGGGTCAGCAAGGTGAAGGGTGGAATGGAATTATTCTAACAGAACATGCAGCGGGACCAGAAGAGAGCTTGTCACATAAGGAACTGAGACTATCCAATACAGTGGCACTGGGAGAGCAAAGGGGAAAGCATGTAAGACAATCCTGATATCATATTTACTGTATTCGGTTGTTTGTTTGTTTACTTGTTTGTTTGCTGATGAGTCAAAGTCTCTCTATGTAGCTCTGGCTGTCCTGGAGCTCACTAGACCTGGCTAACTCTAAACTCACAGAGATCCACCTGTCTCAGGGTGAAGTGGTACCCAAGGTGGGCGTCCCCTTCTCAGAGGAGAAGGGGAAGGGGTATGGGAAGGGATTGTAAGGGCTGGACTGGAAGGAGAGGAAGAAGGAGGGCTGTGATCAGGCTGTAAAGAGAATAAAAAATAAATTATTGAAAATAAAAAATGTATTGCTAGATAATTGACAAGTGAATTTAAGGTTTCTGTTCCTCATACAAATAAGCCTCCTCCTGGAATCCACCCTGGCACCTCCTACACTTCCAAACATGGTTTACTTAACTCTGTCCCTGTTCAATAATCTGCATCTTCTATCCAATGTATCAAGTGATCTAAATGTAGTAGAGGGCAAACAGGACTGACTCGGTTTCCTCCTCCTTTTAAATATGGTATATAAAATCCTTTTCTCCCTGCAATTTTAACTTCTTAAATAAATTACATAAATTGATGATTACCTCATTTATTGATGGATAGATTGGTCCAATGCACTAATTGCAGTCTTAATTCAATTGGGGATTGGTTTCTTTCCCTTGGCTAACACCAGCCCCACCCAGCCTGACTAATGTGGAAAGTGGCTAGCAACATTCTGCTCTTTCAGACTCCTCTAATGGATGGTCCACCCCAAAAGCTGCGCTGTCAGATCTCAGGTGACTTGTGCTCCAGATGGATCTTGGGCCTTGTCTTTTAAAGGACACAGAGAACGTAAACAAGAGGTTTTGCTCAGAAATGGTACCTTGGCCCACCTGCGAGCTGTCAGAGAGTGAGAAGGGCGAAGAGAGAGAGGTGAGAAGTAGAAGTGTCTTTGACACAAGAGCACCTCCTGAGTGCTCACTAACTGCTCTCCTCACAAGGTTGCTCAAATCTCTAGTCCATGCACTTTGTGACTATGAAAGCTCTTCTCTAACCTGGAAAACTGTGACCATAATTGAAGGACTTTCTAAACCCCACCACAGGAAACGGCACTTCTACTCAATGAATCTGGACTCAGTGACAGGGAAAACATTCAAATCAGTCTCTTTATCCTTTCTTCTGAGACTCCAAAGTCTAAGAGCAATTGAAGTTGAGATGCTGGCTCCTGAAAGCAACCCTGCTGTGAGGAGAATAACAGCTGTGGACTGAGTCCTGTCGCTTGTGGGGTTCAACTTTGCTCCTCCAAATCAGTCAAATGTTCCAACTAATAAAGCCCACACAGAATTGTTCTGAGAGAACTTGGGGGTTCAGTCAAGAGAATAGGACAGGAGAAGGGAGGAAAAAGTACTCCTCTGAATCTCTCTCAGACCGACAAACAAACCTAGACCTGCAGACATGGGCGGGGGGGGGGGGACTCGGAGATGGACTCTGCCTCCACAGACACAAATCTAAAGATGCATTGTGGGAGAGGAGTCGTCGGATGGTGAGAGAGCAAGAGAGGGCTGTACCGGGGTGGTCTCAGTGAAAGTGGAAGGGGACATTTGTCTCTCCGGACTCAGGTGGATCCTGGGATAGTAAAGGTGAACGCAGAGAGATGCGTCTAGAGGGCTGTGCTGCTCAGAGGTTAGGGCTAGTAAGCAGTGACGAATCAGCTCTGTCCTGGCTCCTCCCCAATGAGGAGCTCTCGGGACAATACAGCTCAGCAGACAGAGAGTCAGCATCGTATCACTCTGTGACACGAAAGGAGTCAACATGGAGTCGGTTTCGTCTCTAACACACTCTCATCTCTACTCTCTGCTCTTGACTCTGGGTGATGGTTCTTGTTTAGGCTGTTTTGTCTGTTTTGTATTTGCTTTCAGTCCTGAGAATCGATCACCAGGGCTTCCTAGTGTTCAGCAGAAGCTCTATCACTGAGAGGCACTCTAGTTCTTTATCTCTTTATTATTTGCTGCTGCTACTGCTGTTGCTGCTGCTGCTGCTGATGGTGATGGTGATGGGATGATGGTGATGATGGTGGATGGATGGTGCTGTTTTGAGACAGGGTCTCACTAAGTCAAATTTGTGGTGACCCTCCCTCCTCTTCCCAAGTAGCTGTGATTATGAGTGTGAAACTCCATATCAGAATGTGACTCATTTTTAGCCGCTCACCGGGCTTAGTATAAAAAGGCGACCCAGCTTTCACTTTGTATGTTGAAAGAGTAACTTGGAATTCCTGACTCTACTAAGACTGCCTACTTTGAAAAGCCCAAGCAATAAAGAAGGAAGCCAGATGTCACTGATCCATTTGAGTTCTTGCTGCCATTACGGAGTACCAACTGACAAAGAATATCTGCTACCAGACAAGGGAATGAAGTCACCTTCAGGAGGTTCTACCCCTAATTTCTGAATTACCCTTAGCCATAGGGTCTTCTCAAGTGAATCCTGGATAATAAGCCAGACAAGCCACTGTCTACAACCCATACACATTCCTGATTAACGCAATCCTTCATCACAATAAAATGCTTCCTTTATCCCCTGATAATGGGCAAGAAGACACCTTAGTGGTGGTCATGGTATTTTATATCAGACCTGACTGATAACAGTTCTTTGTTCTTCCTAGCTTGATGCTGGCTTGGTGACTGTGATGGTTTGAATATGCTCGGCCTAGGAATGTCACTATTAGATGTGACCTTGTTGGAGTAGGTGTGTCACTGTGAGTATGGGCTTTAACACTCTCATCCTAACTGCCTGGAAGCCAGTCTTCCACTAGCAGCCTTCAGATGAAGATGTAGAACTCTCAGCTCTGCCTGTACCATGCCTGCCTAGATGCTGCCATACACCCATCTTGATGATAATGGACTGAACCTCTGAAACTATAAGCCAGCCCAATTAAATGTTGTCCTTTATAAGACTTGCCTTGGTCATGGTGTCTGTTCACAGCAGTAAGACCCTAACTAAGACAATGACCAAAGCTGTTTTATGCCTAGCACACATAAAAATCGCATCAAATTCAGGTAGTGCAGCACGGAAGGAGAAACTGTGGACCACCATGCCACCACGACCTGCCCTCCAGGGCACGGCACAGGTGGACCATAGATACATGCTTGCCAGTGCACCAGGCAGCATTGATGGAGGATGTCCTCCTGGGCTCACTAACCATGTGTCGGCCTGCAGCTGGAGCCACCATAGTGTGTGGTCGTCAGATGGGAGAGAAAAAGAAGTGGAGTACCTTGAGCATTATGAAGAAAGACGGAACTGGAGATTCAAGGGTGGAGAGGTGTAACCCTCTGTGAATGACTAGCCCTGTCACCTGGGGTCCATGATGTAGTTGCAGCCTACTGCTGCTAAGGCCATTTCTGAGTCCATAGCTACACTGTGGCAGAGGTAAGTGTCCATGTCCATGGCTAATATTACTACTAGAGAACATGGAGATATCCCTGGTTGGGGTGGCTACCGGGTACCACTGAATGTTCAGGAACTGTGTAGAACTGGCTCTAGCCACACACTGGGAACAGCATTCTGAAAAGCTGGCCCCATCCTTCACCACTGGCAGCACTCCAGAGAGGAACCCTGCACCTCACTCAGGCAGCACAGTGGTGCTGGACCGATGGTAGAGGTCTGGGTGAGACAGCCCAAGGGCTTGAGTGTGGGAGAGCTGACCCCACCACTCATCTACCATGGGGTGGCACAGGCATAAAGGTGATGCCCTCTTTGCCCTTTGCCACCTCCAGCATAGAGAAAGCTGCCCACTGGGTCTTGAACTCGGGACAGCTAGCCCTACTCCTCACGGACTGCAGCACTCAGTAGAGTGGGCCCGGAACCTCACCTGGACAGCACAGCAAAGCCGGCCCTGGTAGTAGGGGCATTAGGGCAAGAGCATAGGAGAGCTGGCCCCGCCACTCATCTACCATGAGGTGGCGTGGGTGCAGGGGTTATACCTTCTCCCCTTTGCCACCTGCAGCACTCAGGAGAACAGGCCGAGCATCTCACTGGTCAGCAAAGTAGGGCTGGCCCCGTCAAGGGGTCCAAGTGAGCCAGCCCCGAGGGCAAGAGAGCAGGAGAGCTGACCCTGCCTCCTGCTGATGAGTAGCCTAGCCAGAGCAGTGCTGGAGAGCTCACTCTGGTATTGTTGGATACGGAGAGCTGGTGGGCTGACCAGCTCTGCTACCACCTAGGCCTAGATCCAGGGCTCTGAGATAGCCTACTCCAAAACCTATACCATCTGCTAATGCTTGGGATGAGTAAAGGGGCCAGGCCTGCTGTTTCAGATCTGCAGGTCTCCACGACACAGGCTCATCAGAGAAGTCTCAGTGAGGATCCAGTATTGATGGTGTCACAGAAGCCAGAGATCTTGAACCAGACCAAGGACTCATTGCAATGAACATTTGCAAGTGAAGATGTGTGGACAGAGGGATATACTGGGGACACACTGTGACACACTACGGGTGGCACAATGAGATGTTGTCTATGCTTTGTTTTGTTGTCGTTTGTTTGTATGTATGTTCTTATTGGGGGGAGGTTGTAAAGGCGAAAGGCAGATATGAGGGAAATGGGCAAGATTGGGGCACATGATGTGAAACTCACAAAGAATCAGTAAAAAGTTTTTTTAAATGCTTATTTTAAGTTGCTAATTTGTAGGGTGATTTCTTACAGAGCAAGAATAAATGTAACACCAGAAATCTGGCAAACGTTGACCTGTGTGGCTAATGTCTAAAATTCACAAGCTCCAACCATCTCTTATCTTACAAGCCCAGTTTTCCCTCATTTGTCTATTGTGATTTAACTTAGTCCTCCACCAAATTTATTTGAGCCTAGAACTCTGGTCCTCAGAATGGCCTTCTTTGATAACAAGTTCTTTACGGAGGTCAAGTGAAAACTCAGGGGAAGACTTTTCCATGTGGTTAGCCCAGTGACATTTTCACCCAAACCTGTGTTTAGGTCAGCTTCTGAAATACAGTTCTTTTCAGTACAGTAAATCTAAATTAAGCGCTTATTCTTAAATAAATAATGGAAAGGTTAACGGAAGTTCCCTGTGCCTGGCCCAAAGTACAACTAGATTATGGTTAATACAAAGTCATCCAGCTTCCTGATAGTCTCCTTAACAATGCAGTTTCAGAATTCCTCAGAATCTACATTTGGACGTTTTGGCCGAGTAACAGAAGAGATCTTGAATTTGAGAGGAGGCAGACCTGAGAGAGTAGAAGGGGAGAGAAGGAGGGGTGGGAATTGTGTAAATGTAGTACTTAACTGTTAAATTATCAAAAAAGAAAAACTGAAATAAGAATAAAATAGGAAACATTCTAAGATCCTATGTGCTGGATGAAAGTTTTATTCTGCTCCTAATGAGCTTTAACCAAGATACTTGGCGCGGAGCTCAAGCCTTAGGGTGTGTGTGCAGCCTTGGGAAGCAAAAGGCAGAAAGCCAGCGAGTACAGAAGAGCATCAGGCCAGGTCAGGGACCAGTCCACATCCCAGCTCTTCCTCTACTCTGGAATTAGGAACTTTCCAACCTGATTCCCAGAATCAGGCTACAGTAAGGGATGAGGGAAAGGGCTGGTCAAGGAATCGTCAACCAGAGGATTTTGACTGCGTGGTTTCACATCTTATTCCAGCATAAACAAACTTACGGTAAAGACCAAAATTTTAGATGAAATTAAAGAAAAATCATAACAAAACAAAACAACAACAACAACAAAAGCAAAAACATTTTTGGGGGGAGGGTCTTTTTTTAATTGTCAAGGTAGGAAATCCTGTATAAGCATAACCGAAACCACAGAACCCAGGACACTAGGAAGTCAACTTTATAAAGCAGTGATTCTCAACCTGTGGGTTGTGACCCCTTTGGGAGTCCAATGACCCTTTCATAGGGGTCACATATCAAACATCCTGCATACCACGACAATTCATAGCCATAGCAAAATTATAGTTATGAAGTAGCAATGAAAAAAAAAAAGAAGTAGCAATGAAAATCCTTTTTTTTTTTTTTGGTTGGGGGTCACCACAACATGAGGAGCATGTTAAAGGGTCTCAGAGTTAGGAACACTGAGAACCACTGCTATAAAGTTTATACCCTTTAATAACAGTGCACAAAGAATGAAGAAAACAAAGCTATTAGCAACAGGACGTGGCTAGGCCATTCACTAAATGAATATAATCTCCAGACAAACAAAAAAGTGCTTGCTTACAGTTTAATTTTAAAAAGGGAAATCACAAGGACATAAAGAATGAAACCAACTTCTTCACGGAGGGACAGCCTGGGGTTATGGGGTTACACTGGCAGTTTTCCCAGTAGTCGCACAAAGTCTCAGGTATCCAAATACCTGGTGCTTCAAGTGCAGTAAATTCAGACATTTGAAAAGAAATAGTGACTATTTCTAAATAAAAGTCTCAGAGCTCAAAATGTCCTGTGTGTTAACTCAGAAATATGGGGGTGGTGAAGGATTCTCCATAAGAAAGCCCAGGCTTCCCAGGGTTTGTAGACGCTGTGGTAAGGGATGCCATTGGACAAGTGAGTGTAGGTCCAGAAGGGACATGCCAGGTAATCTTGTACCATACACAAGAGGTTTTGGGGCCCTAGCAAAAAGTACAAGTCCTTTCAGGAGAGTCACAGGGTTATTTAAAAATAAATAAATAAATAAAAAACCTGATCCAGAAAGCATTTAGTTCATCGACTGAGAAAGCAACAAGTCTCAAATAATTTTACATTGGTATGGATTATTATATAATGATAGAAATTTAAGTTTATTTTGTTACAACATAAGGTATATATGTTTCAACTCTTGTTTAGTGTATTGTATATATGAAACTCATTTTAAAATGTAGTGTAAAGTTCTAGTCTTATGAAAGCCACTATTACAAACTGTTTAGGATAATTAGAAATTCAAGTTAGTAATTAGTCTTATTTGTAGATTTATTAGGTACTAGTTTAGTGAATTAGTTTAGGTACAGAAATAAGCTTTATTTAGCCTTTTGTATATATTTTCAAAGTTAAGCGGATAGTAAATAGCTAGAAACAAGCAATATTTGTCTATTCAAATATATGATAGATAGATAGATAGATAGATAGATAGATAGATAGATAGATGGTCTTCAAATGCTTCAGAGATCTGCAGAATGTGGCATTTAAAGATGTTTTAATAATAAAAAACTTTTCTGACAGACACATCAGTGCCTGGCAGCACCCCCAATCTACCTCAAAGACAATGGGTATTGGTGAACCTCCACATGTAGTTTGCTTCAAATGTGGCAAATCTAGTCCCTAGTCAAAAAAAAAAAAAAACCTACCCTTGCCTTTACTGATGAGAGCAGGTTGTCCAAACTGTGGACAAACAGCACATTGGAAATTCGAATGCCCAGTTTGCAGAGATAAGGTAGGTCAGTCCTTCAAAATTCCTGCTTCACAAATGAGGCTGTCAGATATTTTTAGCCTACAGGCCAAAGACTGGATGCCCCAACAACACAGAAACTTCGGGTGGCTACTGAGGCAGCCAGCATCCTCTGTCACGTCCCTAGTTTTGGAAGCTTCTGGCTCCCTATTTACTGAGGCAATATTTATCTTTCTCAGGTCTCTGGTGGGGTTGAAGACTAGAGAGTTGTAGTTTCACAGTTTTCCTTATTAAAGATTAAAGACACAAAAGCTTAAGCTGTTTAGGATCTAAGAAGATGCTTTGAGTTAAAAGGATGTTTTAAAAGTGGGAAATGCAAGTTGTGATCAGAAAGTAATTTGAGTACAAAACTTTGAACTTACCAGGATAGATAAGTGAGTACTTTCTCCAACGTTGCCAATACATATGGACTGACATTCTAAATATAATTCTAACTTGATAGTTTTCATAATTGTTCTTATTTGTATATAATTTATTAATGTTATAGAAAAGGCCATTTTCGGACTAAAAGGGGGAAATGTACTGAGAATTTTGTTTCATTAAAAACACAGTCATATGACTATGTTTTTCTTTTAATCCCAGGTGTGGGATATGGGGCTGCTTCAGATTGTCCACAGCCGTTAACTATGATTGTCTTGTGCTCTAGGAGGGGCGTGACCTTTGCCAGCTGCAGATAGTTTAATTCTGGGAACTCTGGAGAGAGAATAAATGTCATTGCCCCAAGAGGAGAACTTGGAGGTAGGGATTGGGGCAAGGGGGATCTCCAAAGAAGAAGAAAAAGACAGCTGCACCCCCTGTTGCTCCTGGTTGCTGTTGTTGCAGTTTGTTCCTGAGCAAAGAGAGAAGCTGGATATCCTGATGACAAACTGGACCCAAGGAACTCCACATCCGAATCAGCAGGAAGTGGGCCCCCTTTCCTCCTAATTCTCTTTCTCCCCTACCCTGTGTTAAAGGGTTAGAAGGAATTAGGGTAGAAAAGGGGTTGGAAGGGAGGCAGAGATGTAAGACCATGATAAATTAGCTAAGAAAAAAATGTACCGACAAAAAGGCCCATAATCAACTTATTAACACTTCTTTTAAACATTTGCTAGAACAGCAGGTTGATAGGAACTGAGAAAGAAGTGAGCCTTTTGTTCAAGGTTAATGAAACATTGTTTCACATTTTCTTTAAAAATTGTATTCAGATTACTAGTTTATAACAAAATCAAAAGAAATTCCAGAGATATTTCAGTTTAATATGAAAGAAGGTTTTTAAAAAAATTAAAAAAAAAAATTGGGAGAGGACTGGAGAGATGACTCAGCGGTTAAGAGCACCATCTGCTCTTCCAGAGGTCCTGAGTTCAATTCCCAGCAACCACATGGTGGCTCACAGTCATCTGTAATAAGATCTGATGCCCTCTTCTGGTGCGTCTGAAGACAGTGACAATGTACTCACATACATAAAATAAATAAATTTTTTTTAAAAAGATGGGAGAATATCTTTTTAAATTAAAATAGCACAAAAAAAACCTTTAAGACTCAAAAGCCAGCAACTACAACAGAAAATTTTTTTAGATTGTGAGCTGAGTTAAAGTCCATAATCACTCTTCATCAAAAGGCAGCAGCAAGAGAGCAGATAGTCCGTGGTAAGGCAAGGGAGGATAACCAGAGTGCAAGCATCTGTTTAACCTGCAGTCAGCCACCACCTCTGGACGCAGCAGGGCAACTGCACAGCAGTTGTGACAGCACCTGCAAAACCTGTCCAAGCCCAAGATAGACCAAATCCCAGAAGGGAAAGAGGAGTTGGGCACACACTTCCATCCACACAAAGCTGACGGCAACTGTTAGAGGCTGAGAGGAAAGAAATTTCTCTTTTAGGCCAACCACCTCTCCAGTAGAAGAACATCCAAGAACATTTGGGTAGAGTGAAATTGGACTAACCCGTGTAGTCTAGTTGGACATTGTCTTATAACATAAAAAAGTGTATATACTCCAATGGCATAGAAATCATGAGTAATTTATAAAATTAAAATCTTTAAATGGCAACATTGAATGAAGAATAAGTGCCATGCTTTCTCCCAGCAGTCATTCAGTTTAAGGTGTCAGATCGATGCTTCTAGTCCCGTCTCATCTCGTTTCTTCCATAAACGTGGGATACCAACTAGGATACCAGGCACTTGTGCTCAAGCTCTGTTTATCACCAGACTCTGAGGAAGATCAGAGGATACTGGAGATGAGTTCAGACGTGAGTCATAAGCTTATTCTTGGAATGTTGGCAACGCTTACACATCTCCAAACTTCCTCTTCAGTTAGAGCTGCTAATGTCTACAGACAATCTCCAGCCTGCTTTCTATGTGCTTCAGTGATGGGTTTGTGTGCTCCTCTCCTGCATCCCACCTGCCTGACTGGATTTCCCAATAACATTTCTGGAAGAGTCACCCACTCAGTACCTTTCCCAGCCCTTTTCCAAGACCTGCCCCTTCACTGAAGGAGTCCCAAAACAGAATTTTCACAAAGCGAACATACTTGTCAAACCGGAGCCCAGATCACCTGAAGCACATCGCCAGTGCAACATGGGGAAGTTCACTTGAAACCCGGATTAGATCCCCTCAGAACCTTTTCCTCATAGTTTGGTATTTTCATTTTATCTCCAGGCCCACAGCAGCTGTCATTCTTACAGGAGGTGGAGTCACAGTGTGAATCTATGAGAGGAGCCTGCAGTCCTGATCCTATGACTCACTATTTGATCTTGAATTCTTTATTTATCCCTTTATTCTTTTCTTTATAGATGGATGGATGGATGGACAGACAGACAGACAGATAGATGATAGAGAGATACAGTTATAGAACCATAGGCTGACCCAGAACTAGCTCTCTAGCTCTGGGTATTTTGCAATATTCATGTCTCTGCTTCCTAAGTACTAGGATTATAGGCTTGGGCCTCCGTGCCTGGGGATATTTGCTTAACCCTTCTGAACTTCATTTACTCTATATGCAAAAGCATATTAAGACATTCTAATTTTTTTTTAATTTTCAGGAAAAATAAGCTAAGCCTTGCTGAGAAAATACAAGCTAAAAGGGGAGGGGCATAAACTCCCATCAGGCATCACAGTTGACAAGCTTCTACTTCTGTCTCCTCAAATCACATAGCAATGGGGGAAAGAGGGCAGGAAGAATGAAAAGAAAATGATATATAAGAAGATCAGATAAAAATTGATATGCAAATTTACATATGTTTGGGTAAATACAAAGATTTCTTTTCAGCAGAAAAAAAAAAAGAAAACATGATATTTGCAGGAAAGTCAATGGATCTGGAAATCACTATGTTAAGCAAAATAAGCCATAAAGACAAATATCACATGTTTCTTCCTCTTACATATGAAGCCAAGATTTAAATTTATCTTTATGTTATGTGTGAGGGGTGGAGCATGGAACTAGAAAGGGGGTCAGGAGAGGGAAAGAAGAGATGTTAAGGATATTAAGCATAAAGAGAAGGCAACCGAGTATGTGTGGCATGAGGCAAACATGGGGATGTCTAGGGGAAGGGAAGGAATCTCCTACAGTGAGAAAGGGGTGTGTGTGTGGGACTGCGTAAGGGTATCCTGGTTCTTGGCTGGGCATGGGCCTAGAACCCCGAGACTCTAAGGGAGAAACAGCAGGAGTTTGGCCACGCCCCCAGAACTCAGGGTCCTGAAAAGCAGTCTAATCTCCATGGACCTACATTGTTCAGTCACGTAGGCCATTACAGCCCCTCCCAAAGTGCACAGGTAGAGAGTGTGACGACAGGCCTCAGGCCCTAGAGATTTACATACTAATGAAGGTCAGAGGGTGGAGCCAATTAAACATTGCCCCCAGAACCTCCCCCTTTTCCCTTCCTACTTAACTCAGGTCTGCCCTGAGTTTTGGGGGGGTACATCCAGATCCATCCACCATCCACCATGACAATAAACCCTTTTGGAACCAAGGACTTCCTCGTATCATTGGGGCCTGCCGGGTCTGCCGCCGCTGAAGCCTCCAGCCCATAGAACCTGGGACCTTCCTCCGGTATGTGAGACAGGCTACCTGGAGGCCTCCAGGCAGCCTCCACCTCTTAGGTCCCGGGCCGCTGCCTCCTAGGCCCAGGGGCCGCTGCTGCGGCCCGCCAGTTTTTCCCGTGTGTGTGTGTGTGGTGTGTGTGTGTGTGTGTGTGTGTGTGTGTGTGTAAGAGAGAGAGAAAGACTGGAGGGGTAGAGGATAATAAGAGCATAAATATAATGACACACGTATATGAACATGTCATAATTAAAGCCCACCACTTCATATGCTTACTTAAAAATTTAATTTTTATAGAAAAAAAATGACAACAGTTGAAGAGAAATATCTAAATAAATTTAGTAGGAAAGAAGATGAAGTAGGAATAATTAAGCAACAATACATCAGTGTCCACTGAGAGGTGCTATACAGAACCAATTTGCTGTCTAGAGGCCCCAGGTCAGGTTATACCCACAGGAGTGTCCGTAGTAAGATGAGGTGAGGCTCAAGTTGAAATCTGGACCAGGACTGTGCTGTGAAGCAGTCAGAAGTCCAGGCTCCCTCCTCCCGTTACCTCACCCATCAAGGACCAGAAATGGACTCAGAGAATCACCAGTCTTCCGTAGCCACAGCAGAGGGTAGGGGATGGGGTGCAGATGGAAGTAAGTCTGGGTGTGCTGAAAGCCCTATGTCGGAACTGTGTTTTCTCTCTGCCTTCAGAAGAGCAACCTGTCAGAGATGTTGTCAACATCTAGAAGCGTCAGCAAGAAGATCCTCGCAAATGTGGCACATGACAGCTATGACAGAATTACTAAGTACAAAAGAAATACTACTTCTGACAGGTGGCATGGGGAACAGAGTGGCTCCACGGAGCCAAATATCTTTGCAGAGTCACAGCAAGGCACGTCCTGATGATTGACTTGGCCAGAAACGAACCTATGTTCTGCAGTGGGGAAAGTACCAGGACGCAAGCATATTCTGTGTGCAACCAATCATTTCGCTTTCTAAGTCCCCACCCCTTTAATGTGGAAAGGAAACTAACTCGGACTGCATTCTCCAAAACGCTTGCTTCTACAGGTTTTCTTTTTTTTTTGGGGGGGGGGGCTTAAGTTCTGTCCCAACATGTATGCAGGATTTGGAGGCAGAAGTGAGAAAAAGGTTTGCAGCTGTGGCTGTGGCTGTGGCGTGGCTGCCGGCAATCAAGGCTTTAGATGGGTAAGAATGTTAGCAGGGAGTGGTCTTGTACATTCCAATGGCTATTATGAACCCCTGGGCTGGACGTGGAACATTGCAGAGCGAAGAGCAGCACCGTGACCTCTGTGCCACATTACCGTGGTGCCGCCAAACACAAGAGTTCTGAAGTGTCTTTGCCCTTGTTCAAATATTGCCCTCCTGCACTGGTCACAACTGTTTACTCTTCACCTATTTCTCTGTGTTTAGTCCCTAGAACGGATATAATCCCAATGGATTGAACATGTACTAAAAAAAATAAAAATAAAACAACCTAATTCTCAACTGATGTTGAGAAATAGAAGAATGAGCTCCTTATTTAGAAATCTAGAATGACCCAGGATATGACTTAGCAGAGAGCAGTTGGTCGACTTAGGAATCGGCCCCGTGAGTGTGGCTAGTGATAGGTTATTTCTCCACCAACGAAATGAGCCAAATCAAAACAGATTAGATTATAATTAAATGCAGGTTCATGGAGAAACTGCTCTCAAGCGGGCAAGTTGACTGACCCCAAGGAAAGAAACCAGGGAAGTCACCATGGGGACTGGAGGGACAGAAAAAGAGGATGTGTGCGTGGGCACAGCAGAAAGAGAGGAGGGGGGAGGAAGAGACCAAAATGTCTGGATTATACAGGGAAGAGCCTCTGAGAAAAGGGTAGCCCAGGCCTTCAGGATGCAGTAGCAAGCGTTTGTAATCCCAGCATGCTACTGCAAAATAGGAGACAGAGATAGGTGGAACCTACAGGTGAGCCAGGTAGCCGGATGTGTAACAAAGAGGCATTGTCACACTCGGAGGGGGGGGGGGAAGGCAAGACCTGACGCTGGAGGCTGTTCTCTGACCTACACATGTCTACCATGGCATATGGAGGGGGGGGGGGGAGAAAAACAGAAGTGTGTGTGTGAGAGGGGAAGGGAGACAGAAGTGTGTGTGAGAGAGAGAGAGAATAAAAGTACAGACAACACACATCTTAAAGACAGAACTGACCACCTGACCAGAAGAATAAGACTAAGCTATAGACCCTGTTCCCCTGCCCTGTCCCCTTCTACCTGTGTAACCTGCTGGCTGGAGATGGGAGGTATAACAGATTTTCAGGAGGTTGGTCCACTGTCTTCTCTTATCTCTGGCTCTCTGAATAAAGCAGCTCTAACATTCAATTCCTACCTCTTTTTATCACCTTCTAAAGGAACAAGGCGAACTCCAGTTATGACGTGTTTGTGGGAGAGGAACGATACAAATCATATTTTCTTAGAGAGAAGTGTGGAGGCCACTTTACACTCACTCAGACTCATCTGTGGCCCTCCAGCACACAGAGAGTCCGGGAAACTCCAATACGGGCACTAGTCAGCAACAGCACACTGTCGGAATAGAATTGTCCTTTGAATGTGGGCTGTCCACCACGGATTCATGTTTGAACTCTCGGGCCCAGCTGGTGACACTGTTTTAGAAGGCTGCGGAACTTTTGGGAGTTGGTGCCTCAGTGAAAGGAGTGGGGTGGGTCTGTGGGCATGGACTTTACAACCTGACTCTACTTCATCTGATCTCTGCTTTCAGTTCTGCCAGGGTGTGAGAAGATGAGGAGGCCAGCTGGACTATTGCCAGCTTTAAGACACCTGTCATTGTGTCGTCACTTGAGGTAGACCCTGTCTCCTCAGACTGTGAAGCACAGGGAACCCTTCCTCCCTCAACTTCTTGACAGATATCCAGTTACAGCCATAAGTAAACTTTTCCAATTGTTGATGCCAATGTAAGCTGTGAGGAGAGAGGCCTGAACTCAAGTTACATGAGGTTCTGAGAACAATTGAAAAACTGAAGGTAATGCCACGAGGAATTACAACATGTCACGTTTGAAAATATTATGAAAAGAAAAATAGCCAAGCCTTTGGATAGAGTGCTTGTGTAAAATTAGGTAAAGAAACTCCAAACTACCCCGGAAATAAAATCCTTACTGTGTGCATGGTGGAGGGGTGGGGATCAGAAGGTGCAACCTGGAGCAGACTCAGCCAGCCTCGTCCTTCTCAGGTCCCGCTTCTATAAAGAGGTGTTCCTGGGCCCTCCAGAAGAATAACTCTAACCCCTGTTTGTCCCCTCAGTGAATAACCCCAGGGATAAGGAGAAGAGACACCCCAGCTTTCGAGTTTTTCACATGGAGGCCAAGTTGGAGACCCCCTGGAAAGCCACTCTTTTGGTGGCTTTCCAGGGACAAGGCAAAAATCGGAGTTTTCTAACATGCTATATCATGTCAGCACCAGTCCAGTACATGATATAGCATGTGGCCGTGGGCTTTACAGTTTCCCACAGCTCCTAACACTGCCTGCTACATTATAACAGCTCAGGACATATTTCTCCTCAACCCTTACTGTAAATGCTCGACCACAGCGATACAGTTTCTGTGAAACACAGACAAAATTCCGAAGGTAGGATCGAGGCTTATTCTCTAGAGAATAAACTATATTCTAGGGGGGGAAAAGCTTGTATTAATAATATTTTTATTTTTTAAGATTTTATTTAAATTATGTATATAGAGAGGAGGTATGTGCACATGAGCACAGTTGTCCATGGATGTCAGAAGAGGGTGTTGTACTCTGGAGTTACAGGTAATTGTGATTTGCCCAACATAACAGCTAGGAATCAAACTTGGCTACACACAATACTAGTGCCTACCCATAACCTACGAGCCATCTCTCCAACCCCAGTGACATACTGTAATATAAGAGTAGTGACTTAAAGACCAAAACTATACTTTAATTTCAATAAGCCTATTATAAACAGCTAGATCTTAACTCGTGACAGTCTAGGGACAGCCTCTCTCATTCATCAGAAAGGCTTAGCATCAAGCTTCCAGTCCACAAAACACAATGCATTATGGAACTTGCTCTCTTCAAGCCTCCCTGTAACCCTACCAATGTTATCATAGAGATTGGACAGTTTGTACAGATATATGTTAATCTGTGGCATCTTGCTTCATATACAGAGATACATTTTGGTCTTACCCCTTTCATACAGACTTTAGTTTTTACAGTGACCTTGCTGACTAAGGATAGTTGATCTCAGCTATCATGTTGATTGGATCTGGAATCAACTAAGAGACACATTGCTGGCAAGTCTGTGAGGATATTTCCTAGAAGGATTACCTGAAGGGTTGAGACTCCCCTCTGTCCCGGAATAGAAGTACCGGAGTGGAAGTGGCAATGGCCAAAGTATAAACAGGGGAAAACAGTATTGCTCTTTGCCTGATTGCCTTTGCACCTTGCTGGTGAGTACATCAGCTCTATCTCTGGTGCCGAAACTACCATCCCTCGAAGACAAACAGCTTCCAACACAGATTAACAAACAGTATCTCCTGGGATCCTCTAGACCTCAGCACTATATTGGAACTAATAAGGTATCCAGCTTTACAGACTAAGCAGGTACCAGGTTCTCAGCCTCTTAATGTACAGCCAGCGACTGCTGGACTACTCCACCCATGCTGTGTCCAGGAATGAGTACATTTTCTTTGTTATATATATTCATCTGTTTGGTTCTGTTCTGTAGAGAGCCCTGAGGAAGACACTGCCTAAAGATCAATGCAACCTGCCTTAACATCGCTTTCAAAAGCCTCTGCCTCTGTCTGGGTATATTTAGGTCACTGTAACAAAGTATCAAATACAGGGTAACTCTTAGACAACAGAAAGTTGTTCCACAGTCCTGGGGAAGTGGGTGATCAAGGCGCTGACAGATGTAGCAACCATGAAGGGACTGCTTCCTGTTTCACAAGCAGTTTTTGTCTCACTGTATCCTTATCTGGAGAAGAGGTGTAGAGGTCTCTGGGGTCTTTGGAAAGATTCTAATCTCATTCATGAAGCCACTACCTACCAGAATCTATTATGATTACTTCCCCATGCCCTGCTTCTGCATACACATCTCTATGTAACCTTCTAGAATCTTTATATTTTTAGAAGTTATGTTTAGCTCTTTTGTCTATTTTGAGTTCATTTAATTTACACACACATATATAGATAGATAGATAGATAGATAGATAGATAGATATATCAAACTTTATTTAAAGTATAAGTCTAATTCTCATATATATGTGTACATACAATATATGAAAAGAATATTTGTTTGTGCGTGCATGTATGCACACTCAGGAATGAAATACTTGTTCACGCTGTTTCTAGTCCTGGTGTGGATACCCACCTCCATGGACAAATTTAAAGAAATGATGACTTCACAACCAGTTGAATATTTATCTACGAACTTTAGAATGCCTAGCTGATAACACTACTATGAACATCCTAAACATCCATTTGTGAACTGGTGGTAAGTTTTCAACAGAAGTTTATTGTAAAATTAAAAAAAAAAAAAAAAAACCCTACTTTGGAGGAATTTGCAGATTAACAATAAGGAAGTTGCTGATCCTTCACATAAAAAGTAAAAGATACAGTTTTAAAAACCTAACCCAGTGGATTACAAAACTGCATAAGGAAGAAGCCCGTCAAAGGATGACCATTAAAAGAGCCTCATTCTCAGGCAGAAAATAAGACACTGTTTTATAACAGCAGACGCCCTACCTCAACCCCAGCACACCAGGCAAACGAGCTATGGTGAGGATGGGAAGTCATTTCATTGTGGACCAAGAGGCCTGGCTCTTCCCATCCCCAGTAGTGACACACCTATGGTCTCCACAGTCTGTTAACTGTACAGCTTGCTTCTTTATTCCTCTCAGTTTGGAAAGAGCAAATGAATCTCTCTTTTCAGAAACTTCTCTGGGTCGTGGGCTGGCAGGAGCAAAGCATATCTCAAGCCTGAAGAAGAAGTGAGCTAAAAAATCATAGTTTTCTCAAGTGACAAATCTCACACTACTTCTATCTAAGGCATTTGGGAAGGGTTGAAAATACCAAATATCCTGATCATCCTGTCTGCTTTTACCATGTAAGATGCCCTCCGTAGCTGCAGTGATTGGCCAGAAGTATTCCAGTCAACCGGATACTCAAGACTTTCAGTGGGCAGCTGCAGAAGCTAAACACTCACTTCCCAGTGAGGGGGCCCATTGATTCCTGGTGGCCATGAGAAAAGTCAGCCTGAGGCTAAATCTAGCATGAGATGCATGGCAAAGCCTGAGCATCCCGGGAAAGATCCAGAACTCTGAGGAAGCCACTCCTGCAGAAGGTCCTACTTCTTCACTTTTTAAAAACGTAAGCAAATCCCTTTCCTTGAGCCAACTGAAGTTTAGCATTTTACTCTAACAAACCCATTGTACTGGGTTTAATGTAAAGTGGTACTTACTTTTGGAAGGTGTGGCTTTTGTTTTAACTTTTTTCTTTTTTTAAAGATTGATTGGTTGGTTGGTTGGTTGATTGATTAGCATGTGTGTGCTTGAGTGAATTAAAACACAGGACAGGTATGCAAGTACCCAGAAAGGCCAGAAGAGGGCGTTGGTTTCCCTGGAGTTGGTGTTGTATTGTGGCATTGTTGGTGGCCTTGTGAGTAACTAGATATGGGTGCTGGGAACTAAACCCAAGTCCTCTGCAAAAGCAGGAAATGCTCCCATCTGCTAAGCTATCTTGCCAACCCCTTGTTTTAATTTTTTTGGTTATTTGACACTGTCACTGAAAGAAGATTTTTAGTTAGCTTAGAATGATAAGAATAATAGGGCTCTCTAATTCAGAGACACAAATAGTTAAAACTGCAGGATCACGAGACTGCTAGCCTTGGGCCCAGTGATTAGCTACAGAAAGTACAAGGCCAAAGAAACAATAGACTACTGAGCATTCCGGGAGCCCAGCCATGATGTTTCAAAGACTTATACCCAGATAAGCATTCGCCCACAATTCAGTTCCAAGAAGACCAAGAACAAAGGGCTGTTCCCGTGAGATTAGTCTGTCCCACTCTACCCTGGACCTGCTTACGCAAGTTTGAAATAGCCAATCATGTACAACCGTGCCAAAGCTCCCCACACTCCCCTATCCCTTTGTATAAAAACTCTATGCTTTGGGGGTTCAAGGTCGACTCCTCTATCTCCTGTGTGAGACATGAGCCAGCCTAGAGCTTCGTCATTAAACTGCTCTCATGTGATTACATCAAGATAGTCTCTTGTGTGTTCTTGGGTGTGCTCCCCTGGGACTTGAGTGAGGGACTCCTTTGGGGGGACCTTTCATGGTAATTTTGTGTTCTGGGGTTTTTACCCATTCTTTTTTTTTTGTTTTGTTGTTTGTTTTCTTCCCTTTGAAAGCTACCCAGTGTATCTGTGGAACAGTAGCTAGTTGCTGTAAATCCAGGCTCCCCTCTCCCTTTTCGCTAGCAAGCTGTCCTCGCAGAGCTGTGTGACCCAGATTTGGACTGCTTGTCCTCACTCTAACCTTGCGCTCAGCTGGGCTTGTTTGCAGAACATACATCTGATCACTGTGCACTGACTCCCTGGGGGAAGCTCTGACACCTGGGGTAGGAGACACCTGCCTTGGAGTCCCGCCCAGGCTAGTGAGAGCTGTTCTTTCTATCTGAGGACTCATCTGACAAGAAAGGGAATCAGATAATCAAGGAAGTGCTTTTTACTGCTTCTTTTGCTGAGTTTTCTGACAATTCCATTCCCTCCTTACCCCACACCATCCCCCTTTTTTTAGTATCAGAAGTGATACTAGCTGTACTTGCTCTATAAACCCTAGCAATTCCTCAGGTTTAAGAAGTCACACAGAACCCACTCTTAAGTGCAGAGAAACTGAGTTTTCTTCCCAAGTCCAGAGTGACAAAACCAAGCGAGGAAACAAATTCCATAAAGTCAAGCATGCTGGTGATTTTGAGAACCAAATTAAGCAGTTCCCATGACAGCACCCTGGGACCTTCCATGGAGTACTTCACCGTTGATTGTAGAGGTCACATTTTAAACAGAACCTTAGTGACAAAATACCTCCTCAGACTGGATCCAAAATACACTTTCAGGTGGAGAAAGCCAAAGAACTTGTATTAGAGCAGACACCTGCTTTAAAGATCTCACTGTCTGGATAGTCTGAAGGGAAGCAGCTTTACTTCATGGTCCTCCAGAAGACGATTGGGAATTATGAGTAAAAGGAGCAAAGACATCAATTTGGGTTAAATGCACCTGAAAAGAATCTATTCCAAAAAAATCAGAATTATTTTTCTTAAGACATGTTGACTTGAAAGACTGTGAGCTCAGACCACTAAATAAACTCAATCAGCAGTTAGTTAGATGCTTGGATAGAGACACTAACTCTTAATCAGAACTGGTCAGACAGATTTCACAGGCCTGTGTCTTTTGTAAATTCTAGAGTGTGCCTCAAATACAATGCAGTCAGTAAGATCTTAACTCATGGTCCCCAAACTTTGGTTTACACAGGAGTCTGCTGGGGAAGAGATCATTGCCCACACCCAGGGTGGCACACACCAGGGATTCAGAAACAGCCAGTCCAAGGCAAGGACCAAGAATTTGCTTTTCTAATAAGGTCCCAAGTGATGCCTGCTGCTCCAAAGGCCATGCTTTGAATAGCTCCACAAATCAGAATTATTTATTAGATATCTATGAAAAGATGATAGAAAATCAACAGGCTTTGGCAAGGAAGACAGAAAATAAAGAGTAATGGGTACTTGGCATTCTTATAGGAGATAAAATCAACTAGTGTGATCGCTACTTCAAAGGGAAGGAATCCTTCTGGAGTAGGCCAAATCTACTCAATAGGTTAAAAACATTTGGAGGATTTGGAACTCATAATCCTCCTGCCTCTGCATCCTTCAGCAAATCCTACCACCATGAGCCACCACAACTAGCTTGATGGCAGAAGGCGCTTCTGACAGAAGGAGCTGAAGGGGATTGAAACGCCATAGGAAAAACAAAGTCAACAAACTGGACCCCCCCCCCCCAGAAGCTCCCAGGGATTAAACCACCAACCAAAGAGTACACATGGAGGGACCCATGGCTCCAGCTGCTTATGTAGCAGAGGATGGCCTTGTCTGGCATCAATGGAAGGGAAGGCCCTTGGTCCTGTGAAGGCTTGATGCCCCAGTGTAGGGGAGTGCTAGGGCAGTGAGGCAGGAGTGGGTGATTGGGTGGAGTAGCACCCTCATTGAGGCAGGGAGAGGGGGGATGAGATAGGGGGTTTGCAGAGGGGAAACTAGGAAGAGGGACAACATTTGAAATGTAAATAAATAAAATAACCAATAAAAAAGTAAAGAGTTGGAGGGGAAATGTAGTGATCCATATGGTTGCAGACATTCATTTCTAGCCTCTAAGCTCTTCTTTTAGATACTTATGTTATGGAATTCTGAGGAGATACCAGAATTTTTTAAAATCTTATGTCTGGGAATCAGGGACACATTCATATTTGAATATCTCTCCTGCTATCTCCAGTGCCTTCTTCATCAACTCCCACTAGCTTAGAAACAGGACTCAAGGCGAGATTTTTTTTTCTTCCGTTGTAAGTAAAGCGTGTCTGTTTGGGACCAATAAGTCAGTGTGGTTTGTAAATATCTTTAGCCTGAAAGTGCAGCAGAGGCAGTCGTCTACGTGCAAGTTCAAAGGCAATCCTTTTCAGTCCGCCAGTGTTCATGTCAAATTGCTCATTGAATCATTCCTTACTCCATCAATAAATAGGTAGTGAGCCCCACTTCTTCACCTTACTTTCGGCTTTCTTAACATACTGTACTATGACTTATAAATGATATTTCTTGGGTTATAGTAGGTCCAATTGCAAAGTAGGTGAAACAAGAGACGTGTATAAAGCATTAGTAAACTCTAACAGAAAGTAACCGTTAACAAATATAAGAAGGCTGTCCTGAGATAGGGGGCGAAGGACAACCAAGGCTGGAAGGGCAATGGCAGTCCCTCTGACATGAATGGAGAGGGTATAGTGTAGTTTCATTATGGAAAAGGAAATGTTCAGAAGTTTGTCCTGGCCAGAACTGATCTAGGGTCATTGGGAAAGCAGAGAAGACTGCTCAGACTTGGGTTTGAGCCAATAGAAAGTCTTTGTTAGCCAGCCAGTGACTATGTTGGGTGTTTGGGATCCCAGTGGAACATCAAACCTTTCTTGGAGTGAGCTTTTAAGCACAAAACCCATGTTCTGGACTGACATACTTGAGTTAACAAGAACAGTTACCCAGAAGTGGAACTACAGAAGTCATAAAGCAAAGTTAGTACATTTAGAGACTGTCCCAGAGCTATGGACTTTGATGGATTGTTTCATTTTGGCAGGTTGTGCTGTCTGCATGCAGCTGAATTTTATGACCTGAATGATGGATTCAGTTGTACTAAAGTCTAAGGACCCTGGAACAGCGCCAGGGATCAGCTACCAGCCGGGCAGACAAGCACTGGCTGTGGAAGCCCAGGGAACAGGCAAGCCACGGAGCCTGGAGAGAGAATGATGCTTCAGTGGAGCCCTGCACTGGCAAGCCTCATGCAAACATGAATGTATGTGGGCAAGAAGGCTTTGGATCTCCAATTTCTATGATAGGAAGTCTATAGAGAGCTTTTTACCAGGCTGGGTTTGAACTGGAAGATCACCTACTAACCACATATTCTAGATATGTGGCTGAAGCAGTTTCCCAAGATGTCTTCCAACCCATGGTTTTAACTCACCATGCAGCAGCTGTCAAGAAGAGCAGTACACAGATACTCTTTTAACAGTGTCGGCTGGGAAAGCTTCACATTGAGAACATTGCAAAAGGAAATGGTTGAAAGAACCCTATCAGTCACTCAAACTGAACAGTGAATCCAGAGAGGGGAAGCAATAAATTGATAAAATGACATACTCGTAGATTTTTTTTCTTAAGATTAAGGATGGTGGGGCAAGGTGTAGTGTCATGTGCCTTTAATCTCAGTGCTTGGGAGGCAGAGGAAAGAGATCTCTGCGAATTAGAAGAGTTAGAAGCTTGTGTGATCCACATAGAGAGTACCAGCACAGCCAGGGCTACTTAGTAAAACCTGTCTCAAAAAAAAAAAAAAAAAAAGACGGAGTTTCTTTTTAAGTCTCTGTGGTTCTTAGTTATTGTAATAAGTAATTCCTCTATGAACACTGAGAATTCTCAAGCTATTTTCTCTTACATATCATTTCAGAAAGTAACAAGCCGTCCTAAAATTCATATAAAAATGGCTCAGAGTAGCCAAGCCAATGTTAAAAATGACCCTTTAAAGAATGGCACTTCCTGATTTTAAAACGTACTGGGTCACTCTATAGTAATCAGATACAGCAGCGCAGACTAGGTATGCAAGTATGTTGGTTATTTTTCTGTTTCTGTGATAAAAACACCATCAGTAGAACTGATTTATGGAAGAAAGGTTTATTCCAGAGGGATAACAGTCCGTCATGGTGGACAGGCATGACAGTAGGCAGAGGCATGATGTCCAGAGCAGGAAGCCGAGAACTCAGATCCTCAACCACAAATACAAGCAGAGACATCGACTGCAAGAGGAGCAAGACTTTAAACACTTAAACCCCACCCCCTGTGACATACTTCCTCCAATACCAGTGACGTACTTCCTCCATGAAGGTCACGCCTCCTAGACTTCTTGAAATAGCACCACTCACTGGGAACCAAGTGTTCAAATACCCACGGCTATTGAAAGGTGCCCCCAAAGGAGTCTCTCACTCAAGTCCCGGGGGGAGCACACCCAAGAACACATAAGAGACCATCTTGATGTAATCACATGAGGCAGGTAGTTTATAACGGAGATCCGGATTGACACATATCTCATGCAGGAGATAGAGGAGTCGACCTTGAACCCCATAAGCATAGAGTTTTTATACAAAGGGATTGGGGAGGGGAGCTTTGGCACGGTTGTACATGATTGGCTATTTCAAACTTGCGTAAGCAGGTCCAGAGTAGAGTGGGACAGACTAACCTCACGGGAACAGCCCTTTGTTTTTGGTCTTCTTGGAACTGAACTGTGGGTGAATGCTTATCTGGGTATAAGTCTTTGAAACATCATGGGCTGGGCTCCTGGAATGCTCAGTAGTCTATTGTTTCTTTGACCTCGTATTTTTGTAGCTTATCACTGAGGGCCAAGGCTAGCAGTCTCGTGGTCCTGCAATTTTAACTATTTGTGTCTCTGAATTAGAGAGCCCTTGTCATTCTGAGCTAACTAAAACTCTTCTTTCACTATGAAGGATATTTCTTATTTAAACCATCACATTGGGCCAGTTGGTACAGCACTTGCCTAATATAATGTACTGGCATAAAGAAATAAATACAGGTAACTACAAAACTACAAAAGTTAATTATTAAATGTATGGTGAATTGATTTCTAGCATATGTATCAAGGTTGTTCAGTAGGCAAAGGGGTATCTTTTCTCAGAAAGTAGCTGAAACAATACAATGCTCACATGCAAAACAATGACTCTACACTCGTACCTCACACCATACACAAAGAACTCTCTACTGGATAATAAATTGCAGCATAAGAACAAAAATCTACAAAATTCTTAGAAGAAAGGATAGCTGTGTAAGTCTTTGTGGCTTTGGATTAGGAAGTGGTTTCTTAGACATCACATAAAAAGTACAAATGACAGAATAAAGATAGATAAATTGGACATCATAAAAACTCAAAACTTCTATGCTTTAAATGCTCTTTTATCTGGTTTTCAAAAACTGTTTAAAATGGTATATTATATAAACTAAATAAAGGACATGTGAATTAAACAAAAAAGAATGTAAAAGACAGCCCACAAATGAGAGAAAATACTTATGTGTCTGATAAAATATTCGTATCCAGAAAATACAAGGAACTTTCTCAAACGACCAGTCAGAAGTCCAGTCTTAAGACTAGGCAGGCTTGGGGGTGGGTGAGAGGTAGAGCACTTTTGACATATTTTGTATCCTTAAGGGAGGCTGGAGAAAAAGTAAAATGATGAGTTACCTTGGAAAAGAGCCTGGTAGCTTTGCCAAACCTTAACACATAACCCATCAATCCCATTCCTAAGTTTATGCAACAAGAAAATTAAAAATATGTGTATGCAAAGAAATTACTTAAATATAGTTTCATTAGCAGCATTATTCACTATAGCCAAAAAGCAGATGTGACTCAATTTCCATGAATTTAAGAAACTAGACCAAACATTATATATTCATGCTATGAAATATGGCCTGCATCTATGGCCTCAAACACCTGGAGATCAAAAATATTTGAAAGAAATATTCATCTGTACTGAGCATAACAGCTTTTATTCTCTTGTCACTATTCCCTAAATAGTATAGCTATTAACATACTATTTACACTGTATTGGATATTTCAAGGAACCTAGGAATCATTTAAGGAGGAGGCACCTAGGTTATATACATAGGCAAACACTAAGGCATTTCTACTTATTTATTCATTTGGTTAGGTTTTTGCTCATTATTTTTGGCCTTTTGAGACAATTTTACTGTATAGTCCAGGCTGGTGTTGAACTTGCCACCTCTCTTCCTTAGCTCCTGCGAGTTAGGATTATAGGAGCTCACCACTACACCCAGCTCTCACCATGTTGTTTGTTTGATACAAGGAACTTAAGTATTCAAGGATCTGGGCATCCAAGGGGGCTCCTGAAACGAATCACTCATAGTTAACAAGGAACAACTAGACATTTAAGACTATTTAAATAATTAACACTGTTGCTAAAATCGCTTCCCTGTGCTAACAAGAAACATTATCTACTCCTCTTCCTAAGGTTCCAACAGCAAACTGAAGTGTGGTTCCACAAAAGTTCACCCAGGAGAACCAGGGAGCTTATTAAACCTATGTACAGAGCAATGGGTAAGGAGCTACGGGCCGAAGCACCCACACTGGAAGGCCAGCATCAAGCAGGGATAATGGCTGTATGGACTAGGGGGAGAGCCCCTCAGTCTTCCACACCTATACCCGCCCATTCCACAAGACCATATGCAATAAGGGAAAAATTCTACACAACTGGTAGGGATAAGTGGGTGAATTCTTGGATGAGGGTCCTATGTCCTTTCTCCATCTTCCCTCTCCTACAGAAGGGAAGGAAAATAGCCAGCAGGCCCAGCTATGGTGGTCTTTGCAAGCAAGCCCAGCAGAGTGTTTGAAGATGGTGACAGTTTGACTTGAAGGAGTCTTGAACTAAAAGTGCAGATACATGCTAGAACATGAATAAACGTTAATGTAAGTGAAATAAGCCATGCAACGAAATCTGACTCGTGTATGATTCCATTCATATAAATTCCTCAAACAGGCAAATCCATAAAATCCAAAGAAATGACTGGTTGTCAGGGACTTGGGGTAGGGGAGTAGGAATGATGAGTGTGGGTTTGGGGAGAAGAGGAACGATGCTGACATCAGATGGTAAGAAATAGTGTGTGCACAGCATACAAAAAATTGTCGAGCTACATGCTTTCAAGGAGGCCATTACAGCGGCTAAAGGATGGCTGTAGAAAGCTGCTGGTGGAAAGTTTGATCCAAGATTTTGACATTTACTGCCATTTCCTACTTTCTTTTTTGCATTACATCCAAAAAAAAAAAAATCAGAAAAAATGGAATGTAATAATCTCTGGCCTCAAGTCTGACATGTTCTTATTAAAATTTGTAATTACAGTTATTGGTTGTCATGAGCCTTGACAGATCATAGAAACAATGAAATAATGGAGAAGCTAGAGGGGGAGACGCCAGCAGGGCAGAGGATGCTTAAACTGCCTCTCCTAGAGCTTGTAGTGTATGAGACAGAGGAGTTGTGACGTACAATCAACATCGTCATGTTTTAATTATTTGTCCACCCCCAAATTAGCTTTCAAACAGAATACCCAAAGACCAATCAGGATTAAATAAAGAAAGAATAAGTCAAGTGATTATCTTAATTATCTAATAAATTATCTGTATTAAATGCTGGTGAAACTGTTCCATGTGCATTTCTCTCCCTTCTGAGAAAGCGTGTACCTCTTTTCACTAAGTTAAAGAACATATTTCCTATGACGTCTGTATAAATTATCCTTACATTTGAGTGTCTGACATTGTTAGAATGAACTCTTTACCTATTTAACCCCTTGAAAATTCCAATGCTGGTATACTTGTACTTTACATAGATTTCATTTTTCTCTGTCTATGGTTAAAGTACTGGCAGCTAAAAAAAAAAGCATAAGCTATTTCTGTCAGCCCTCTCCTGGGACTCTGCTCCCTAGTTAGGCAATTACTTAAAACTGAGCAATTGCAGTATCTTTTTCTCCTACTGGTATTATTTCAAAAAACTCACGCCATTTCTCTTTAAAGAAACAGCACAGAATAACGCAAAAGCTCCCCTCGGCTGGTCAGTGTGCTGCCTTTAACTAGTGGGAACTCAGTTGGACTTATGATTGTAATAATTTGCTATCCAAGGGATCCGTCAAGGAGTTTGGTTGTACATTTGAGCTCCTTCCCTGAGGAGAATATCCCCAGTGCCAGAAAGAATTAGTTTGTTTAAAACAAAAAGTATTTTACTAGAAACTCAAAGCAATCTCTGTCTGTAGTCCCTAGCGTCTCCCACAGAGCGAGTGTTCCAGTTTCTGTGGCAAGGCGCCCAGAACTGTGCTACTTTTGTTTTTATGCTGTCTCCTGCTAGACTTTAAAGATGAGAAAGTTTATTGAACATCTTGGAGTGGATTAGAGACTCCCTAAGGTGTCCTGGGAAATCCTAGCAACTGTCGGGGGTGGGCAGGGGGGGAAGGAAGCATTAAGTAATTTGTTGTTGGATTAAAGTCCGTCAAGAGATTGATATCTTCATGATACAAGATAAAACTCAAAGAATCTCACACTTAGTGTAGTTCCTAGTGCTCCCACAGATGAGCCTTTGTGCACTTCTCAAGAACAAACCTAATTATAAAAATCCCAAAGAAAACAGAAAGAAAAAAACTATGCATATCTTCGCCAGGGACAACATTGCCAGTTATTCTAGGCTAAGCTAGACGTTCCCGTGGGCAGCATATGACAGCAGGAAAATAAAGCAGAGGATAAACTTGTGGGCCACAATTTATTTGCTTTATAACTAGAAGAATGTCCACACTTCCACCAGACGTTCACTGTTGGACTTCTTGAAACACAATTAAGAAAGATGACCAGAATAAAAAAATATATATCTTCCCAACCAAGACACCTTTGATTAGAGAAATGGCAGTAGAAATCATGTACAGCAGAAAAGCACAGGAAGGAATACACAATTATTATTTTTTGAGAGCTCAAAACATTTAACGATTTTACTTATTTTGCTTGGCTTACGAACACATTGCAGGACATGCCATCATACCGCAACCTGTACGCTTGTGTTCTCTCCTCTGTGTCTCTCTCTTGTCTCTTGTCTCTTTTTGCCTCTCTGTTCTTGTTGTTTTCCGTCTTTGCTTCTCTGTTGTGTTGTGGTGTGTGTTGTGTGTGTGTGTGTGTGTGTGTATACCAGAGGATAACTTGAAGGAGTCAGCTCTCTCCCTCTGTCATGTGAGTCAGTCCCAGGGATCCAACTCAGTTGTCAAGCTTAAGTCAAGCAGCTTTACCCACTGAGCCATCTTAGAAGCCCACTCCCACCCTACCCCAGCTCTGTTCCTTTTTAAAAGGCATTGAGTCTTTTTAGTCCAAAACTATCCCTTTCTCCTGGTTTTCAAGCAGGTTTAACGCCTGGCACCATAGAAATGACATTTGAATATTCTTCCCTTATATAGACTTCAATTTATAGTGAGATCTAGTCTACGAGTCAGCACCCTATGAGGAATAGATGCTTTCTTAAGATATATTTCAAGTCCCAGAATCCTACAAGTCTGATCTGAAAGATAGAGATTTTAGTACAAGTGTCTCTAAGTAAAATACTTTCTAAGCCTCTAGCTATGGGGAGGCAAGAAGACTAATAATAATCAATATTTTTGTAAAAGTAAATGAACTCAATTGATCAAATTTCTTATAACGTATAATCAAACTTACGATATGCAATATAAATTGTTAGTCTGTGATTTTAAGGCATATGTTTAACAATGATAAGTTTATCATATCGTCGTCTCCCTTAATTACCTCTGTGAAGCAGTTACCTGAGTCCCATAATCTGATGAGGAACTGGAGCCTGACAGAGGTTGCAGTACTAGTGAGTGACAGACCTGGAGTTAAAACCCCTCTCACTGCAGATGTTCAGCTTTCCTTGTCAAAGCCTATGCATTTACCAAGTAATGCTCCTACTTTGAACTTCCCTGCCCCTCTACCTGTAATGCTGGCATAGCCCCACACACCGTATTCCTAGGCAGCATATCAAATATCTCTTGCAAATCAATTAGTTCTGTAATAACACACTGAATGATAGTAACCGTCGTGATTTAGACAGGCAAACAGTATTTTTAGTCCTTATTAGTAAAATTAAAAAACCTCAAGTCTTCTGAGATCATTATTTAAAACGAAATAATTCACAAAGGACCACGTCTTTAGTATAAACTAGTTGTAAATATGAAGGTAGAGAGGCAGCTAGAAGAATTTTTCTCATAACTTAAAAACCACTCTATGCATTTTCAAAACCAATCAAGGTTTTAAAAATAAAACTTAAAACAACAATTTGTATGTACGTGTATGTATTGCTGCTGCATGTGTGGTCATATGCACAAGAGGTCAGAGGTTGATACCAAGTTCTTTTTCAATCGCTTTTCACCACCAATTTTTGAGACATAGCCTCTCACTGATCTTGACATTTGACAATTTGGCTAAGCCAGCCAGGGAGCCCCAGGGATCTTCCCATCTCTACCTTCTCGAACTGGGACTACTGGATTATGCTTCTCTACTTGGCATGGATGGATGCCTGGGATTGAATGTAGGTTCTCATGTTTCTATGGCAGGCAACTGAGCCATCTCTCTAGCCCATTTAAAGTAAATCTAAGAATGTAGGTAAAGAGACATTATTAAATTATCAACTGTTTTCAGCATTAAGAAATGGCTACTAACATTAATACTTTTAAAGACATGACTTTGGCTCTGTGGCACAATGGTAGCATACTGGATTTCCAAGAGACACTAGTTTTTTTTGGTGCTAGGACTTGCACCCAAGGACTTGCTAGACAGTTCTCTAACTCTGAGCTGCACTCCCCTCCCTAAACATCACCTGGAAAACGACACAGAAGCCTTTCTGGTTAAAGTCTTTAAACCTAAACAAGAAAAAGTTTATGTGTTTTATAACTCTAAAAACTTATAAGTTTTTAAAAACTTATAAAGGTTTTAACATTGAAACCTAACTATTGTAAGCCAGCATCCAAAATTATAATGCAGATTTTTCTGAAGGTATATATTTGGGGAAAATCAAACAATATGATGTAAGATATTTCATTAACTAGCCTTTGTGCACCACTTCAATGACCTTTATAAAACCTGTTGGAGCCTATGCCACTTTATATGCTCAAGACCACAGAGTAATTAGTTAAAAATATAAATAAATTATAGAGCATCATTTGTATTGTCCCCATTCTTATATGAATTAGGAAATATAAGCCTGGGTCAAGACAGAACAAAAACTCTCTTTCAGAATAGGGGTCTCTGAAAACCCCAGAAATGTTTCTTTAACTCATCTTGACATTTTTTTTTAACTTCAAAACATGTGTTCTGAGTTAGGTAAATGCTTTATATTTTTTACTAGATCTTAAGCATTTAAAACAACAAGTTAATCTGAAATTCAATATGTATTGCTAGCTACCAAAACAAACCATTTAACAATAATAGTGGTGGTGTGTGATGATGATTATAGCAGCAAATATAAGCACTAAATATCCATGGTAGCTAATTAGTCTGTTTTTGGTGATTCAAAAGCAACAAACTTCATGAAAGAACTTAGAAAAAAACATGTCTTTTGTTTATCTAGAATGTAACAAAAGTACTAATATGGGTTACATATTCATTTTTCTTTCTACAAGCAGGATGAAAATAGCATAAACATCCATTTGGGACATCCTTAGAGTTGAATCAAATAGCAAACTCAAAACTAAAAATCAACTGTCACATAAAATGTATCTCATTGAAACCAAAGCTGCTCGTGAATTGTCTTCCAAACACATAAAGTGTAATCCTGCTCAATCCGGGGCAACACTCAGAGGCCGTCTCGGCACTAGGACCTGGAAATTTAAAACCAGCTGGGAGCAAGAAAGCCAGGAGATTTCTTCCAAACCACCTACACAGGGGCTGTCTTCCTGCTCCGGGACGGCCTGTGGAAACGGGCTTCCTGCCCAAGCCTGGGCAGCACGCGATGTCCATGGAAAACTGTGAAGCCAGCCAAATTCCCACCCACAGCAGCATCTGTCCTCGGAGCCCTGACAAGCCACAGAAACCAACAGACTCGCCTGTGAGGGCAGAAGAAACCCCTGACCATCTTGCTTGTAAAGGTCAACCTTCAGCTACTTTGCAGAGACGCAACCAGGCAGTCTAGGAGACTCGTGAGTATAAAAAGGCTAGCGATGAAAAAGGAGTCGTTCATCTGAAAAGAAGACGTGAGGTAGAAAAGACTGAGCGTGAACATGTTAAGAAACAACTACAAAGAGAAGAATTAATGGGACAAATAAAACTTATTTCAGAGCAAGTGGGGAAGTAAAACATAAATAATTGAGCAGTATCAACTGACATTGAACCTTATCTGCCCATAATCATTAATGAATACTATTATAATGTACTGTTCTCCAGAGAGAGCTTAACCATCTTGAATGCAAATCTTTCTAAAGTCTATTGCACATTGCTTTGACTTCTTCAACAGGATTCTTACAAGCATGTGAAGGAAGGCAATGGGTGGTGCACACCTTTAATCCCAACACTGGGGAGGCAGAGGCAGGGGGATCTCTGAGTTCAAGGCCAACCTGGTCTACAGACTGAGTTCCAGGACAGCCAGGGCTACACAGATAAACCCTGTCTTGAAAAACCAAAACAAATGATAATAACAACAACAGAGAAGGAGGGGGAGGACACTGGACACTGATTTATAAATGCCAACCTGAGAATCCATGCTCAATTCACTCATTAGAATCAAAGGAGAAACATAAAACTGCAGAGAAGAAGTCTGATATTTGTGGAAAAGGGTAAAGCCTAAAATTTTGTGCTTTAAAAAAAATAACAATAACAAAAACAAACAAACAAAAACTTCTCAGCTGATTTGGATCCATAGTTTATTCCAGGAAGCAAGGGTATAGCAGAAGACTTGCCTCAGCTGTGCTCAGGGTCTGCCTTTTCAGGTCCCTGTGCATGCATTCAGTGCTTACTTTACTGAGAATCTTAACATGTCCTAACATTGAGCATTCAGTCTTAATCTGTTCAGGCTGGCTTAACGAAATGTCATACACTAACTGGCTTCTACATAATAGAAACTTGGGCATGGAGAGACAGCTCAGAGGTTTAGGAGCACTGGCTGCTCTTCCAGAGGACCAGAGTTCAGTTCCCAGCACTCACATGGTAACTTACAACCATCTGGGACTCCAGTTAAAGTCAGTGTTCTAGACTCTGTGGATACCACATGCATGTAGTTCATAGACAGACCTGTAGGCAAAACCCATTCATAAAAAATAAAAAATAAAAATGGATGTAATTGTCATATCAGAGACTTACTGTCTCTAACTGCTAACCTAGACCCAGTCCTGGAAGCATCTAGCCTCCGCACAATCTACTCCAGACCTAGAATGTTTTCAGCCTCTGAGATTTACTGCTGAATAAGCTCACCCTTTCTAGTTCTCTCTGAACTCTGGCTGGCTTGTTCAACTCAGCTGTTCTGGCTCAAACTCCTCTCCAAGATGACTGATTCAATCTGGTTTCTCTCAGCTTCTCACTGAATTGCTCTGCTTGGCTTCAAACTAACTCTGGCAATTTGATCTTATCTTCTAGCTCCTTGTTTTTCTCTGGCTTCAATTGCCTCTGCTGTATGAACTGAACAGAACTGAACCTCAACTCCACTGCACTGCCTCCTGTGCTGACTGAATGAACAGAACTGACTGACTTCTGAATGCTGGGAGTAAAGGCGTATACCACCACTCTTGAATCTGAGCTTTTCTGTACCAGGCTGGCTTTGAACTCAGAGATCTACTTGCCCCTCTCTACTGGGATTAAAGGTGTATCTGTATTCCAGCCAGAGTGGCCATGTTGTTGGATTAAAATTCCTCTCTAATCCCATGTTTTAATTCATAGACAGACATCTTTCTGTCTCTTTATAAGGCAGAAAGAGCAAAGGAATTCTCTGCTGTCTTTCTTATAAGGATAATTTTGATGTTGCTGACCCTTAAGACAGATTACATATTATGGTACATTTATATGTAATTATGTATTACAGATTACATTTCCACATAGGGGTTTGGGGAAATATACACATGAGCATTCTGAAATAAGCACCTAATATACATGCTCTGACAAACAAAGGTGAAGAAAACAGTTAACAAAGAAATCCCATTCAACAAGAGGGGAAGTGTAAGTACACAGAATATGATGAGGTTACTTTAACAGGAACAATAGGGAAAGTGCTTCTTACTCAGCCTGGGGTTCTTGAGCTGATAACATTGGGGGGGGGGGGCACTCCTAAATGCTGACGTTTTAGTCAAGTGAAGCTGGAGAGGAAATGGTGGGCAAGGAATTAGGAGCTGATGGTAGAAGGTGAGGACAAGATAGCCATATTTCAAGGTTAATCTTACAGCCAGTGAAAATGTGTGGGCATGCACGGTTATCCCTGTTATATTTGCAAAATGACTGTCTGGCAAGTGGCATGTGGTTTTGTTTATTTCTCCTTTATCTCTCACCATAGATCCCAAGCTTGCCTTAATCTGACATACATACCATGGTGTCCCAAGTGCTGGATTACATGTAGGCACACAAGACCACACCCATCCTGGAATAGATTTAAGAAATAAACGGAAAAATATGAGTAAAGAATTCATGGAGGGACTCTAGGCAAGTAGATCTATTATAAAGGCAGACCAGGGAGAGCAGTTTCAATGAGAGACAAGAAGGATGGGTTAGGTAAGGAAAAAAGGTGTGTCAGGGATGACACACTCCCTCTCATCTGGAATAAGTCACTTATCCCTTCTAAGTGTCCTTTATGCAGTTTAAAGCCCAGATGGCCTCCAAGGGAACTTCCAATTGAAAAAGCTATGAAACATTAGAGCACCGGTTTCTGTTGTTGCATTATTCCGTGATGGCCTGAAAGTCTTTCAAAGTTTGTCCCTATGGTAAGTGGCTCCTGGACTGCAGTTCAGATACTATTCTAAAGTACCTTTAAGATTCCACTTTGGGTTAACTTGAGAAACACAACTTCAACTGCTGACAAGACAATATCCCACCTACAGCAATCCCCACCCAGCCCCCAACCCCTTCCAGCTTTGCCATTTCAGCCCTGTGCTGTAGGCGTGAATAATCCCTCTGCTTTTGAACTGCATAGCAGTCCATTTGCAAGTCCTGGTGAGACTTAGGTTGGGCTTACCCTTCGAGGCCCAAATGCTTTATGAGATCCATTAAGAGTTTAAGAACTGAGAACAAAGGCTCCTTAATAGTCTTTGTGCCCCAGCACATAAATCAGCCCCTATGGTGCCCTGCATATACAGCCCAAACATCACCTGGCATCTTCGTGCATCCAGAGAGGCTGCACTTGTAGTTTATGAATAAACGAACTCCCTCTGAGAACCCAGGAAGCACTTATTTCTAAGTGGTTGAACTAATTAATACTCAGGAGGTTCTAGAGTCACTTAGAAGGCCTCCTGTTCCTAACTGTATTCTAGCTTATTAAGATTTGGAGATATGGAAGGGCAAGACAAGAAGGAAGAACAGAAGATACCGCAAGTATCATTTGACAAGAGAGGCAGCTATACAAGAAAATATACATAAGCCGACTTCCCTGCTTTCTTTCGTGTATTTCCGTATTTTTATTTATGTGTCAGTCAAATGTGCCTCTTCTCAGAGGACTTAAAACCTGTAAAATTGTTGAGATAATTCTACAGGAATGTTTTTATTCCTTTTTTATTTTTTTGTCTTATTCTATGTGTATGAGTATTTTGCCTGCATGTATGTCTGTGTACCATGTGTGTGCTGTACTTGATGCCCGTGGAGGTCAGATTGGAGTGTCAGGTCCTCTGGAACTGGGGTTATGGATGTTTGGGAGCCACTGTGTAGGGGCTGGGATTCTAACCCAGGTCCTATGCAGAAGCAGTAAGTACTCTTAATGGTGCGGTCATTTTTCTGGTTACAAGAATAATGTTGAGATATATGTCTGCCCTTCAATTATATTGTCTTCCCTGATAATTACAACCCACAAAGAAACAAGTTAAGGCTGAATAGTATATTGTAGATGACAGATTGTGCCATCTGGGACATCCTGAATGATTTTGACCTTGCTTAGCTGTAAGTGTTTGAGTTCTAGATCTCATCCACACATTTCAAGCCCATCGATGGGGCTCTGCCCTCATCTCTTAAAGGCCTTATCTTGTGATGGCACTGCATCACCCATCAGGTTTCAACAGGGCAGTTGTAGGGCACACCTGAAACCATAGCAGCAGTGGACCAATATGTCTCATGCCAGCACATCTTTCTTCCCCAGTTCTCACAGTCTTCTTATACAGCCTGCCAGGTAGCCACTATCAATAATCAGTGCACAAGATGAAACCCACTCCCTGGATCTAGGCTGACATCCACAAACCACATGGGCACATACTCTTCACAGTCTGCTTTCTTGCCCAGTTAGAATACAAATTCTATAAATCACTTTCAGTGTTTCAAGATCCTTTATAATCCAACATAAGTCGGAACCCATTTTATATAACTTAAGATTTCCCTTTTACGATAAAAAATTAATCAAGTCTTCCCTTGTGTTATTGGTTCCACTGTTACAATAGTAATGTCAACTGATGTGGTTTGGGTATAAACTTATGTGAGACTGCATAAGGGTATCCTGGTTCTTGGCTGGGCATGGGCCTGGAACCCCAAGACTCCAAGGGAGAACGGCAGGAGTTTGGCCACGCCCCCAGAACTCATTGTTCAGTCATGTAGGCCATTACAGCCCCTCCCAAAGTGCACAGGTAGAGGGTGTGACTACAGGCCTCAGGCCCTAGAGATTTACATACTAATGAAGGTCAGAGGGCGGAGCCAATTAAACATTCCTCCCCAGAACTTCCCCCTTTCTCCCTCCCTACTTAACCCAGGTCTGCCCTGAGTTTGGGGGGGTACATCCAGATCCATCCACCATCCACCATGACAATAAACCCTTTTGGAACCAAGGACTTCCTCGTATCATTGGGGCCTGCCAGGCCTGCCGCCACCAAAGCCTCCAGCCACTGGAACCTGGGACCTTTCTCCGGTATGTGAGACAGGCTGCCTGGAGGCCTCCAGGCAGCCTCCACCTCTCAGGTCCCGGGCTGCTGCCTGGTGGGCCCGGGGCCCACTGCTGTGTGGGCCTGGGGCCTGCTGCTGCGGCCCCCCAGTTTTTCCCACAAACTTAGATGTCAATAATGCTCTACGCTTTGTAAATAAGAAAGGAGAAGCGTATTGTCTCAAAATTCAGACACAGTCAAGACTTAAAATTTCTAGCCCCTTCTACTATACTACCTCCACTCTTTTAGATCCTTCTACAGTGTTCCTTGGAAAAGGTAGCATTCTTCTTAGAGGTCTACAGTATTTTCAGGTGTACACTTAGAACAGCAGACTTGCTCAGGAGGCTCATACCCAGGAAAACAAACACATAAAAACATTAACTAGACTATGTGATTCAGTCTGTGGTTTTTCATTGTGTTATTCTTACAACTTCCCTGAAGGCATAGTTGGTTTGTTTTAATATAGGAGTAAAAGAGCATAGGACCTACTATCGGCTGAACAAAAATTACAGTTTCAAAATTATAAGTGTCTTATAATTACAATAGGACAAACTATATATATATATATTAGATAATATTCAGAGGTATTGTTTGCAGGGAGGAGGAGGATGGGAAACTTCAACTTTAGATGATTTAATTACTAGTGACAAAGGAAGAAGTATCACGAGGAAATTGCTTCTATTCTCTGACTTTTAAGAGTTAACCTCTCTAATGAGAACAATTTAATACTAATTACAATAAATGTGATGAATAGTAGCCAGAACACTCAGGCTAGATCTAGAAGCACAGCCATTCGGAAGTCAAGAAAGTATAAAATCGAGAAGGTGCTTATGTACTGCTCCTTTCTTTCTGATGATGCAAGCCAGAAGCAGACATTCTCAATGAACTGCCCAAATTCCCATAGACTGATGATTATCAAAGAACTATTCTTTCTCCTGTATCCCAGAGTTGGTCATTCTGACTCTTTCAGTACTTGAGGATGAGCCAACCCAACATGGTTCGAGGGATACTGGGAAGAGGTGACACTATGCTGATAGATTTGCTGGTTAGCATAACTGATAAAAAGCACGCAGAGATAGCTCTAACCTAGGGAGCAGCCAGCTTACCAAGTTCACTGGTCAGCGTAAGTTCTGTTGGGTTGACTCCAGTCTTGGATGCTATGTGATGGTTTTCCTGCTGTCCTATGCATATCATTGCACATCAGTCACTCATAAGAGGTTGTTCTTCCTGTTATACAAACCAGAGTCCCAGCTGAATTTCACTGGTCCTAACTGGCCTGAGTTAGTTTATGTGTCAATCTTAAAACCAGCCACAGTGGCCACTAAAGGGGAGGAACAGTGAAACATTTGAATTTTAGTCAATACCATATTCTCCCATGCTGGGCCCGGGAGTAGGGAACCTGTGATACCAAAATCACAGACCAAGTATTGGCAAATAAAATTTTAACAGTTGGGGCATTCTTTAAAAAGCAGGTGTATCCTGCTTCCTGGTAGTGATAAATATGTTTTGCCTTAAAAGAAAGCAAACTAAGGTGGAGTTAGTAATGGCAAAATCCAGTATCTACCTATGAACAACAACTGGGAGAATAAAGATTAAGAGAAAATAAAAACTTTTGTAAATTAAAATTATTATTTTATATATATGTAATTAATTCTGGCAATTATTCCTTAGCCAGCTTTTTCCCCAAATAACGACACAGAGACCTTTTAATATTTCAAAGCCTTAAGTCTTACCTGGGCAGATTTTTTTTTTACTTATTTATTTTATGTATATAAATACACAGACACACCAGAAAAGGGCATTAGATCCCCATTACAGATGGTTGTGAGCCACCATGTGGTTGCTGGGAATTGAACTCAGAACCTCTGGAAGAACAGTCAGTGCTCTTAACTGCTGAGCCATCTCTCCAGCTGAACTGGGTAGATTCTTAACCAGTGCATCTAAGTTAACCTGACCACCTAGCTCTATCTAGCCACATGGCTAGCTATACCTTCCAGGCCCGTATCATGCCTGTCTCCTCTCATGTCTCCTGGAGAAAATGTTTTTCTCCTCCTCCTTCTTCCCAGGGTTCCTTTCTCCCAGGAAATCCCACCTTCCACTTCCTGCCCAGTTAATTGGCCATTAGATTTTTATTAGAGCTAATGAGAGAATGCCGTAGGTAAGGGAGGAAGGATAGAGACACATTTCACACAGCATACCTCAACCAAACCAATTTTAAAAGAAACTCAAGAAGGGACAGCGAGATGGCTCAGCCAGATAGTCTAAGTTCAACCCTTGGAACCTATATTAAGAAAAAAATCAACTCCACAAATTGCCCTTAGACCTGTACACACACACTGCAGAATGCATGTTCACACACAAACACTAAACAATTAATAACTAAGTATTTTTAAAATTTCAAACTACTGTCTTGAGGAGAGAAAAAATTTTGTTTGATCTCTTGTACTTCAGGAATTAATTTGTCTCAGTGGGCAGAGGAAATACAAATTAAATTAAGAAAGTGGATGCTGCTAGCCAGGGCCTCAGCAAGCCAAGGAGCTTGTCATCAAGCCTGAAGCCCTGAGTTTATTCCCAAGAACCCTCATGGTAGAAGGAGAGACACAACTCCTACAAACTGTCCTCTGACCTCTGTGACTGTATTTAGGAACCTACCCCCATAAACAAGCAAATAAAGAAATGCAAATTCAGGTTTTAAAGTCAATGGGTAGAAACAACTTGCTAGCAGTTTGAGTTATCCAGTAATTAAGCAAATGGTGTGAGGTAACAATGGATTTGCCATAGCTGTCTATTGCTATGATAAGACACTGACCAAAACCAGCACAGGGGAAGAAAGAATTTATTTCATCTTACAATTCCTGGATCATAACCCATCGCTGAGGAAATTCAGGGCAGGGGTTTAAGGCAGGAACCTGGAGGCAGGAACCGAAGCAGAGTCTATGGAGTAACACTGCTTACTGGATTGCTCTCCATGGCTTCCTCAACTGACTTTCTTATACAGGCCAGGACCACCTGCCCAGGGGTGACACTGCCCACAGTGGGCGTGGCGTGCCCACATCAATCCCTACATGAAAAAAATGTCCCACAAAAATGCCCACAGACCAATAGGATGATGGCAGTTTTTCAATTAAGGTTCCCTCTTCCCAGTTGATTCTAGTTTATGTGACGAAAACTAACCAGCACAGGAGTCTTCAAGTAGAGTAAAGGTGACCACCTATCAAGAGTGTCGCAGAAGAACTCCAGCATTGCACGGAGATGTAAGCCGCCTCTTACATTCCTTTTCAGCTCTGATTCTAAATTATTGAGAATAGCATGAATAAAAGATCCAAGCCCATTCATGAACTGAATTATTCAACAAACGGTCATAGAGCTTCAGCAGCGACGTTGAGTCTACTTGACGTTGGGTGAGAGCCATCCTGCTTTACAAAGAAGACAGATACAGATTTTGACAATACTGTATTCTCAAATCAAAACATTAAAACTAATTTTATAAGGAAAGCACCATCCATAACCGCATTCTCTGAAGGGGAAAAACGAAACACATTTTAATATTGTTTGGAACTTGATGTATTTGTCCTCAGAATTTCACATCTGAAATTTCTAATACCTAAACTGAGCAAAGCTTAAAGTCCTTTACTGCTGTTTTTCTCTGCCTCAATCTTAGAGCACAAGATAACAGAGTCGCTTGCTACTCTCAGTTGGAAGTAACTTTTCTTGTTCATTTGCTTTGGTTTCCCTTTGTTGCTTCTGAAAATGTTCTCAGAGTCTATAGTAGCTGAGATGGGCCTTAAACTCACTGTATAGTCTCAGTTGGTCTTGAGCCCGCCATCTTACTGCCTTACATTATATTTTAAAATGTTTTCCATAAAACTTCATCTTAGGCTGCAGTTCTGCTTGGACATCCTTAGACAAACACTTTTAAAATATTTTTCAACTTTTATTTTTGACACAGAATACTTACATACACTCATGAGGCAATGAGATACCATAGATGTGGTGTCATAGAATATTATGTCAAGCTAATCAACATAGCCAGAGCTTGATTGCTTACCACTTTTATAGCTAGAACTCATTAGTGTCTGTGTTCAGCAACTTTGAAGTACATAGCGGAGTGTTATTAACTATGGGACTATGGGTCACCATAGGGCACAAGTGGAAAGTTTATTCCTCCTATCTAATGGTAACTTTGTTCCTTTGAATAACTTCTCCTTTGTCCAGGGCACACCCTTTTGAATTGATTCCTATCTGGACTTAGTGATACAAATATCTTTATAGTTGAGTGTGTACTGTCCTAAGAATGCTATCAGTCTTTTTTCTTTTTTCTCTCTTCCTTCTTCCTCTCCTCTCTCTTCTCTCTCTCCTCTCCTCTCCTCTCCTCTCCTCTCCTCTCCTCTCCTCTCCTCTTCTTCTCTTCTCTCCTCTTTCTTCTCTTCTCTTTTCTCTCCTCTCCTCTTCTTCTCTTCTCTTTTTCTCCTCCCTCTCTCCTTCTCTTCTTCTCTCTTCCCCTTCATATAGCTTTCTCATGCTTGCCCCTCCCCCACCCCACCCCCAGTGACAACATTTCTACTGCATGGAAAGAAACCAACAGGCTGCTGAGCAAAGGCACCACACCAGAGGAAAGAAAGAGGAGAGAGGATGTAAATTAATTCCAAGAGTAGGATGAATTGTCTTGGATACTGACTGTCTGGGAAGGTTAATTTGCAATCCTGTCCCTTTAATCTGCAACCCTGTCCCACTCTTCTGGTTTGCATTCTGTTCCTATGGTAAACAGCATGACTAAAGAGCAACTTGTGGAGGAAAGGGTTTATTTGACCTTACAGGTCACAGACCATTGAGGGAAAGTGAGGCAGGAATTTGAGGCAGGAACTGAAGTAGAGACCTGAGGATTGCTGCTTTCTGGCTTTCTTATGCTGGCTTGCAGTTACTTTTCTTACACAGCCAGGCCCACCTGCTCAGGGATGACACCACGCATAGTAGACCAGATCCTCCATCAAGTAGAAATTGAGAAAAAGCCACATAGATTTGCCGTGCCCACAGGCCAATCTGATGCAAGAAATTCAATGGCAATTTTCTCTTCTCAGGAATGTGTAGGTTGTGTCAAGTTGACACCAGCTGGAAAGATGAGCAAATGAATCGAGTGAAAAAGGTATGAAGGGGTGACAGTGTGACATAAAGTCATTTTTACAGCAGCTGCATAGGCTGTGCTGTGCTACTCTGTAAACAAGCACGCTGTGCCACTTAATTCCTGGGGAAACAGGCAAATATACTAGTAAAAACTGCAGTTTGACATGTTGTAGTTGCCTAGGTAATAACAATCTTATATTTCCCACGGGCAAGTGGCTGATAGCTTTCTTTAGATGTTACTCGTATGGCTCAGAGAGTAAAAATAGCCCACTCTTCCCATAAAATGCACATGAAAGTGTATGATCTGGGATTTAATCTGAATAATGTCTTGTGTAGATACTATTATTAGATTTGTAGCAAGATGTAATTCTCTGGGTCTCTAGGAAAAACAAATTCTTGGGAACAAAAGCATATCATTTGCAAAAACCAAAAGAACAACAACAACAAAAAAAAACCCAAATGTGTATCATAAAAAAAGACTAGTGACATAGGACTCCGCCCATGCCTTGGTAAAAGTTTTTATTTTATTTTACTTTGGCCAAGAGAAGCATACTGAAATGTGGTAATTAAAGTGGAAGTTTCCTGAGAGAAGGGCTGTCTGTCTGAGTGAGCTTCCTAGCCTTCAGTAACAACCTTCTGAAACACTAAATGACACATCTCAAAGAATTAAGAAGCCTCTGTCAGCCCTGGTAGAATATACCCACAGTCTCAGCCCCCTGGAGGTAGAGGCAGGAGAGACTTGAGTGCAGGCCAGCTGGTGATTCAGAAGCAAGACCTTGTCTTGGAAAAGGAGGAAGAGAAGGAATGAACGTTAGGAGAAAACCAAACAGCACGTTCTAAAGGACTCATGTGCTGAACGAGCTAAGGTCTGGACATTTTCATTAACCCGTCTGTGTGCATCTCCTGCTGTCTGAGCTCTCACAGCTTGTCTACAAGTGACTTTCCTTCATTTTACCTAGTGCCTAGCTGTTGGACGTGCAGCATTCATGCGTGCATGCAAAGGGGAGACACACATGTCTTAATTCCACAGGGATGGCAGGAAAAGCTAATGTTCTCTGGGCTGCTACATATGATCCTAGAGTTGTTTTTTCTTAAAGATCACTTATAGGGAATGATAGTCAAAAGATAATTTCAAAAGTGAAATGTTGGCATTAGACAAAAAGAAATGAGAATGTATATAATCAGAAGCCAATGTCACTCTGTTTGGAAAGAGGAAAGTGTCTAATGGAAAGGCTGGGAGGACAAACCATATTCATATTCACACACACACACACAAACACACATTAGACTCTCTTGTCCTCCCAGCCCTTCCCACTAGATGCCTTCCTCTTTCTGACTATGTACATACAACATTAATTACTGTCATCTAAGATTTCAAAGTCCTTTAAGACAGACACTAAGCCAGGTTCTTTTTTTTCTAATTTGTGATGTCCAAAAGCATATTTTTTAGTCTCTAGGGAGAGCACATTGTTTGGCAGAAACTAGTAAAGAGGATTTGTGAGACGCTGTGTAAGAGAGAGACTAGGTTACATCACAAGCTGTAATAGATAAGACTGTGTGTAAGAAGTGATCTTTCTGTGAGATACTGAGCAAACAAGAGAGTGTGTGAGTCAGGTGTGAGCAAAAGTATACACAAGCTCCTGACTAATTCAAACAAAATCACTATTTAAAAATAAGTCTGTGAACTCCTGCCAATTTAAGTTCTTGCCTAGGCCTGAAGATATTTCAGGTACTAGGTTTTTTTTCCTTTTTTTTTTTTAAAGATTTATTTATTTTATGTATTGGAGTGCACTCTTGCATGTACACCTGCATGTAGGAGAGGGCATCGGATCCCATTACAGATGGTTGTGAGTCACATGTGGTTGCTGGGAATTGAACTCAGGACCTCAGGAAGAGCAGTCAGTGTTCTCAACCACTGAGCCATCTCTCCAGCCCCTGAACATATTTTAAAAGAGGCTTTCCAAAACAATTTACTCATCTCTAGATCTATGTGTGAAATATGAAATAATTTCCATCGACAGTTTGATATACTATCTACACCATAATCTTTTTCTCAATGCACAGGTAAAAGGAAAGCACAAAAATTTGGTATTTTACTTTCATGTCCCTCAGTTTACCCTTAGATGGATGGGCTAGCAAGAAAAAGAAAAGGAAACTAGATTTCTCTCTTTTATCAGTCGCCGAGAGTTTTAAAATCATTTCTAGAAATATACACTATGACAGATAGACCACGAAATGCTCCCAGGACTCCGACAAGCAACACACACTCGAAAGCAGAGAGAAATAGGCACAGTCACTCAGAGATGCTTAGGGAGAGGAGACAAAAGGAGAGAAGCAAGTGCCAGAGAGCCTGCATTCCTTTCTCAGCACAAGCAGTCAACAGTACACCAGGCTCAGCTGAGCGCCTACTGCAGCCTGCATGGAGGTAGACTGTGTGTGTTTCGGTTGTCTTTCACACTCATAGAACCTCTTCTACGTGCTCACACCTTCATGCACATAGCTCCCTCTCACACGGAGCTTCTCACTCTCAGGTGCCCTCTTCTTTATACCTATATCGTCACACAGACTTTCAACATCTATGATCTCCCACACTATCCTGTCACAATACACTCTGGTATACACAGTCTTCCGCAATCTGTTGTGTACAGGTGACAGTCTCTCACAGGCGCTCAATTAGACACAGGCTTTCATAATACTCTGTCAGACACAATCTTGTGCATCTAATAGTCTCCAGTATAATCTCCTGTATGCACTTGGTTACATTTTGTTACAATGTTTCTTACACACACTTTCTCACAACACATAATTTCCTCCTCCTCTCTCTCTCTCTCTTTCTCTCTCTCTCTCATACACACACTCACACACACTAAACACAACATCTAAGGTGTGTGTGTGTGTACAGCTACTCACAGACCCACAATCACACACAGGCTCTCGAATACATTAATAACCTGTCAGATACACTCTTCATGCACCTGTGACCAGTTTATAATCTCCCTCATGCAGTCAGTTACAGTGTTCCTCACCTCTGACATCTCTCTTCACCACAGGATATCTGTCTGTTGTGTACAGATAGTTACACATACACAGTTTCACAGAGATGTCATATACTTTAATAGCTGTCAGACATACAACCACTCTTAGGAACCTATGGCCTCATTCATAGTCTCAGGCACTTACTGTGAAAATGCTACACAACCCCTTGGTTCCGCCCTTCCCTGGCCCCGCCCCTCTCAGAACCCTGCCCACCCAATCAGGTCCCGCCTCCATTGGGCCGCGGTCCGTCATGGCCCCTCCCCTCCCCATCGACCCCGCCCCCGGGGTTCCGCCCCCGAGCTGGGGGTGGGGCGAGCGACTGACAGGAGGGGCGGGTGGCTTCAGCACTTCTGGCACCCAGGCCGGCGAGCGCGCTTCTAGGATTCCCGTCTGCGTCGGGAGTCCCGGTGTGGCCAGCGGCAGCCATGCGGGCGGCCGGAGTCGGCAGTGGGATGTGCTCCGCCAGGAAGCTGCTGCGGGGCGGCGCCGGCGGCGGGGAGCGCGACGAGGACGGGGCGGCGCCGGCAGGGCTGGTTGAGGAGCGGGAGCCCGGGCGAGCCCGCGGCGCCGGCGGCCGCAGGACGAGGGCGAGCAGGTGAGCGCGGGCCGCGAGGTGGCGGCTGGGCACGCGGCGAGCGGTTGACGGGCGGGGCCGGGCGCCGTGGAAATGCCCTCCGGAGCCTCACCTCAAAACACCCGGCAACTTGTGCTACGTGGGCCGTGCGCTCGGGTTCTGAGCACTGCACGCGCCCTGGACGGTGTGGGCGACCGGCAGGCACAGAGGGTCGGGAAGCCTGGGTCGGTGCCTGGGTGACAACGGGACTCTCCCAGAACAAGTTTCACCGCACCGCCGAGCAGAGCTGAACTTCATTTTAGAAGTGGAAAAAAAAAAAAAAAGAAAATTGCCTGCTGTGGGCACCAAAGGGAAGGAAGCTTTAGTAATAGACATGATAGAGAAACTGGGTACTTTTAAAGTTCTCTGAATTGGGTATCATTGAGAATACTAAGGGAAATTATAACATCAGATACCTGCAAGATTAGACTAGCAGTTGAGTGTAAAAATGAGTTCTACTTGGGACTTTTTTTTTTTTTTTTACAGGCAGTACAGTAATTAGCTACTGTACCCCCGATAAGCAGACCTTTAGAAGTCACATCAGTAAACCTAGATTTCTGGAATAATCAGTTAATAATACCTGTAACTAACTTGTCCTCTAATATCACTAAATACATTAATAACTAAACACATTAATAAAACATCTCAACACATTACTAAGAAACAAAAATAATGTGGTTTTGGGCTTGATCACCATGAGAACAGTAATTGTTCATCTATGTGGCAATATAGGAGCCAGTGACAGAAGCCAATATAATTGGTAGCTAGGAGATCTTGCTGGTTCCCTTCCAGGTGGTGGTTTTACTGAACTGTACCATGCATGACTCAATAGATAAAGTCTTGATTTCCTCTTACTCTTGCTCAACTGGAAAACACACTCAGCAACTAAAACTCCCTTTCCAAAAGTAAATGTACAAATGGTTGTAATGGCATATGTGAAATCTTTCCCTTAAGCATCTCTGGACCTTACCAATACACTGACATAGACAGCATTGAATTGTTAATAGAATTAAGAAAAGGGGGCTGGAGAGATGGCTCAGCAGTTAAGAGCACTGACTGCTCTTCCAGAAGTCCTGAGTTCAATTCCCAGCAACTACATGGTGGCTCACAACCATCTGTAATGGGATCCAATGCCCTCTTCTAGGGTGTCTGAAGACAGCTACAGTGTACGCATATACATAAAAATAAAAAAAAAAAATAAAATCTTTAAAAATATATTTTTAAAAAGAACTAAGAAAGGGGATGAAATAAAAAATTACATATACTTTCTAGAAAATACCTGCTATCACACACCTGCTTCCTCCATTGTACTATGAAATTTCATTTTCCTGTACTTTTTAGACATGCTGCTTGTGTCATATTTTTGCTACATACTTTACCTGTATACTGTTCTCACACTCATGGGAAAATACACCTGATATCGTACCATATCAGCACCTGGGAACTTCTTATCAGGAACTCGGAACTGCTATAGCCCAACCTACTGATGTAGAAAGCAAACTTTTGTGATCCATCATATTTTGGCAACAGTATCACAAAGCCTATTTTCTGTGGTTTTTTTTTTTTTATAACCTGCAAATGAATTTAAAAATCTATACAATGCCACATAGATAGAGCTATTTTTGTACATATAATATCTGAACGAGAATTAGAGTTAACAACTATAAAACATTCCAAGGAGTCATTTTAATCTTTCATCATGGAGATATTTTCTTGTTCATCTTTTGGGGTTGGTTTTAAGGATACCAGGACTCCCAGTTATAAATGGAATAATTCCTGAAAATTGCTTTCTAAGCTATTAAAATTTGCACAGAATTTTCCCATAAAGTCAATGATAGAAACCAAAATGGAGCCAAAACTAGTTAGGTTGGAATGAGGCAGTGGCCATTTTCCTGCTGTCTTTCTGCTTGGTGTGTTTAGTTGCTTTTCCAGAGCCTTAGCCTCCTAGATAGTGAGAGAGAACTGAAGGCCACAGCCCTCTGAAATGCCTTCTTCTCTTGGGTGGGGCCAACGTGTTGTGTTCCAGAATCAGCTTTTTGTCAGTTCCTAATCGTACGTGTTCTATCCTGTCTGTTTCTGTTTCTTTTTCTGATAAGAAGCAGACTGGGTTACTTCACAGCCTACAGTCTCCTTGTACATCTCTCCCATCTCTGCCTTTCTTCTGTCCAGAAGGCCCGTTCCCTCAACCTGGAAGACTTGTATAAGCATCTATACAAAACTTCTCTTTGCCTTGTTGTTGCTAAAACACCTGATCAGAACGCACCTTCGCTTTCCTGTGGTACTGAAACACTGCTGTGGATACAGGTGGTTTATTAATAACTAATTACATTGTCAGCATCATACTTTGCCGTTTGTCCTTAGCTGATACTCCATTTGAGGAAAAGCTAAACTCACATTTCAGCCTGAATCTTTTTCCAGGCAGGATGATTGACAAAAGAGGTCTTGTTAAAATCAAGAATCCTGCCAGTCAGTGGTGGCACACACCTTTAATCCCAGCACTTGGGAGGCAGAGGCAGGTGGATTTCTGAGTTCGAGGCCGCCTGGTCTACAGAGTGAGTTCCAGGACAGCCAGGGCTACACAGAGAAACTCTGTCTTGAAAAACCAAAAAAAAATAAATAAATAAAAAAAATCAAGAATCCTTAAAAAGGAAGCCTTGAGAAAAAGAAACTGTGTCGGATTAGAAGAACAAGACAAGCCTCTAAGAGAGATAAGAGAGGGAGTACTGTGTGCTGCTATTCAGAGAACCAGGGAGTCTAGACTTAGGCTGTTCCACGTGTATTGATAATTTTGTTCAGGAGACATGATCCAAGTATTGGTTGACGGTGACTGCCTGGTGGTTTTATGCAAAATAAGTGCCCTACTGGATAGGTGGAAGCCAAACCTCTCTGGGTTTTATTCCATGTCTGTAATGTCAGTGGCATTTGCTTATATACACAACATAGATAACCTGAGATGGCTGTATTTACAGAAAGCATGGGGCAATCCCATGGCCCCAAATTGACTTTAGAATTATTAATATTAATTTTAAGGTCTTTATGATTATATAAACAACATGTACTTCAGAAATTTAAAAATACATTTGAAGAAAATAAATACTTGTAAGGAATTATTCCAAGTAATACCTTGAAGTCAAACACTTTGAAGTTACTGTATCTCCATGTTTTGGCTTAAGTACCCATGTATACTTCATGTGCTTCAGCAAAGTTTCCTGTCTGATTTATCCCTTGGAGGGCCTACTCTTTTCTGAAGGGAAAAGAGAAGGACTGGATCTGGGCAAGCAGGGAATGGGGTGGGAGGAACTGAGAAGAGAAGAGGGACAGGAAACTTCGGGATATAATACATGAAAGGAGAATAAAGAAAGAAAACAAAAGTTAGCATTATTTCTTTATATTAGAAAGGTCTCATGAAAAAATGACTTAGAGCTTCCTAACAGTCCATTAGGTGCCTTCAAACTCTCTTTCATAAATAATACCGTATAAAAATTTGTGCTAGTAATCATCACACTTCTAGGTTGAAACAGATTCCTAGAAGTGGAAAAAGTAGGTCAGAGAGTCAAGCTCTCGAAGTGACTTGAAGCATCCCAAAGAGTGTATTCAACAAATGTCCCGCTTTTTGTTTTTTGGGTTGTTTTGTTTTTGCTTTTTGAGACAGTCTCACTGTGCAGCTCTGGCTGGCCTGGAACTCACTATGTGAAACAGGTTACCCTAGAACTCACAGAGATCCCCTGTACCCCTTAAAATAAGATGCTTCATTTCTTCATTGCCTGTCGCAATGCCTAGAATTTTACAAAGAATGATACTGGCTTAGAAATGTATATAAATAAGAAGATGGACTTCCTTGACAGTGTGTATCAATATTTTTCAAAGGTGATTTATAAAATAATGGAGTAACCTATGTGTCCTTTTTGATCTGTCATTAGAAATAGGGTTTGCTGTACAGATTCTGGATGCAGAATCCATGGGTTTGTACCTATTTTTTTTTCTTTATCCAGCATTTTATATACATGATGCTGAGATAAAGAATTTAAAACTTTTACATCTAATAAAAATACTTTGATTACTTAGCATGTAAAATAAAAATTAAAACATACAATCATTTAATGGCACTAATTCATCAACATCATCATCATGATTGATAGTTAATAACACTAAAAATTAACGTTACTTACTTACTATGCAATAATGTATCGAAAGAAACTATGTATGTTAAAGAGCAAACAAGTCTTACACCGATTCGCACTAAAGAGTACGCTACTGACAAAATTCAGGTTGAAAATATTTTTCTATAATTGATAAAGCAGGAAATCTCTGAGGAAGACTATTCCTCCTACTTACATAATATTTAATGTATTTGGACCTTAACTTACTTACTATGGTTACTGATATTCTGTACATTTATTTTGCATTTTTGATTCATAGAATATACTTTGTTTTATTTTGGGCTTTTGATGATTTTTGAAAGTCGAAAGCTCATTTTTAACCTTTATAATTGTTAAATATATACACACCTAAACTTCCAAGTATACAAAGTTTAAAACAGAGCTGTGACTTATGGCTTCCAGCATCAAGGCAAGATAAGATGCATGTAATACCCAATTTCCTAGCAAAAAATGGAATGTTTTAATTTAACACCTAAAATTGATACTGTTTATTCAGCACTTGTAGTTGGTGATAATCTGCACATCCAGTTCAGTATAAATGCAAACATGTGTTAACTAGGGTTTGTACTTATAACTGAAGCTTTAGGTGAGTTGATTAACCCGCCTCTGTGAACTTCAGTTTCTTCATTTGTATAATGAGAATGATAATTATGTCAGCTTCATAGGAGGGTGGATCGCACCAGTTAATAATGTATGAAAAGTATTCTTAGAGAGGTCCCTAGTGCATTAGCTAGCATGCAAGTGTTAGCTTCGGGAGCCAGTTGTCAAACCAGAACTGAAAAGAAATGTGACAAGTAGATTTTAAGGTTTTTCACACCCACAGTTAACCGAGAGACCGGGCAGAGGGCCACCTGTAGCAGCACTCTCAGCTTTGCTAACAAAGATTTTGATGTAGCTTATTTTCAGTAAGGGTCTGACGCTTGGCATCTCTTAACAGAATCTCAAGTGGTGCAGTGTTATGACCACAGACCATAGTTTGGCAAGGAAATCGAGGAAATATAAGTGCACCAACCCATAACATTCTAGCCCATCGGGAGAGTATCAGTAATAGATGTATGTAAGGACGTCATTTAACAGTTTCTCCCTGAAGTGTATATTTGAACTCTTGGTAAGGCAAGAGTTCATACGCAACATAAGCCAACAAGGTAAGGAGTATCAGAGCAGAGGAGAACCCAGGTCTCTAAACTCCAAAGCCAGTCCTCTTATCTTACATACAGAGTTGCCATCATGGTGACCAGTCTCTCATAGTTCTGCTGCTTTTCCTTAGATTATATAGCTTAAAAAGAGGTCTTTATCTATACCCACATTGCTTCACATCTTTTAAAAGCAGCTTGCAAACAATATTGTGTCAATACTGAGTTTAGATGATCAGTAAGTAGTTCTCAGTTAAAGACAGTCTTATGTTAGGATCCATGTGACACTGTGTTAACTTTTGGTTTTTGATACATGGGGTAGTTGGTGCTACCAGGTATACAGGAATACTGCTAAGCAGCTGGAATGTAGAAAACAGTCCCCTGAGATGATTAGTTATGACTGGCAACAATACTGGATTAAGAAAGGAATAAACTAGGTTCTGTGGTGCACACGTGTCATGCTAGCCTGGGCTACACAGTGAGTTCATGGTCAGTTTAGACTGTGTAGTGAGTGAGACTCTGTTTACAGAAGAATGCCTAGAAGATTAGTAAAATGTACATCTGGAGTCTGGGTCTGCAAGGTCACAAAAGGTTAGCAGGCAGATCAGAAAGCTCTCTCCTACATGAATTCATATTGTGATAACACTGGGAGGTGAGAAAAACCCCTTCCTGGATGTCTCTTTCTCTGCTTCTGGCTGCCTGATGTAAACTGTTCTCTCTCCATGCCCTCTGCACCCTATGTCTGAATCAGTGAGCCAAAATGAACCCTTGGCCTTTAAGGTGTTTACAAAGATCTTGGTCAAAGTGATGAAAAGGAACCAATACCACAGCAAAGTATTATCTGCCTTAAAATGTCAGCCATGCCAAACTCTACCCAAAAATTCACAGGGAAGGAGGATTCAGTGCTGTAATTACCCTGCTAGTCTGTGCCCTACCCCCCCCCGCCCCCACAAAAAGAGGTAACAATAGTTTGTTTCTTGTCTTTGAAGTCTATATCCCAATTGATAATCCCAATTGAGCCCTATCTCTGTGTCTAACAATGCATCTAACTTGCTTTTTCTATCCTCCACATTCTTTTTGCATTTTCTCCTGTTGGGCTCATTCTCCCATGGCACTTCTATTCCTTTCCACTCACCTCTACCACTCTCTCTTTTCCCCATGTCTTCTTTGTTGACATTATTAGGAAACAGCATAGGATTTATGGTGTGATCATTCTAAGTTTGAAGTCTGGCATTACTGCTTGATCCACCTGAACCTGATGACCAGTTTCCTCATTTGTAATAGGTATAGTGCTGTCCACTACTTAAGTGAGATAAACTTTACACAAAATGCCTAATACACAGTAGGCCTTCAATAAGTATTAACTCTCTATCTCTACTTCATGCTCTCTTCACCTTTCCCTCTGGTTCATATTTATTCGCCTCAACTAGTCACATTATAGAACTTCATTTTAGTAAGTATTATTCTCTAAGATAAATTGTTTTATAATTCTCTAAGAAAAAAAATCTCACCAACTTAAATTTGTTTTGTTGGTTTGTGTTGTTGTCGTTGTTTGAGAAAAGGTTTCTCTGTAGATCCTTGGCTGTCCTGGAAATCACTTTGTAGACCAGGCTGGCCCAAACTCATATATCCACCTGCCTCTGCTTCCAGAGTGCTGAGACTAAAGGCCTGCACCACCACCATCCTGCTTTTGATTGTTTTGTTTTGCTTTGCTTTGCTTTGCTTTCCTTTTTAATGAAGATCTTAAGTTGATTTCCCTCCTCCCTTTGTCACTAATTTTTGACAGGAGCAAAAATAATCCCATATGATTTTTTCTCAATTTCCTAGTGAGGAGAAATGATAAAGCAAGATGAAGGGCCAACTAAAGACACCATGACTGTCAGGCTAGCTCAGGGAGCATAATTAGAAACCTTATCTTTGTTTGTGCTGCCTTGGACCTTACTCTCCTGTCTTTAGTTTGGTCTGCTCTGGGCTCACAGGCCTTCAATAGCAACCATTTATCTGCAAAAACTCCATTAGTTATGGGTGTGCTGGAAGAGAATTGATAAGACATTTGAAAATTAGACTAATTTGAGCACATAAACTAAATTTTCAATGAACTTGATAGAAAATGTATTTTCTACTCTATAATTTAATTTTTCTTGTATCTAAAGGATTTTCTTCTTTTCATTTAACATCATTAGCATCTGTGCTTAGTCTTGGCACAGGAAGAGGAAATGACCTGTCTTGTTTGTGCCTGTTTTTTTCCTACAGCAACAACTGCAGCTTATCAGAATTCTGATCAAAAGGAAAACAGCACAAGTATTTTGAACTTAGGAAAAATGAATAACAAAATCATTAATATCTACTATTGAAACATTCCTAAGAAAATTACATTTTTGTTATATTTCCTTTGATATATTTCTTGTAATACCAGAGTGAATTACAGGAATTCCTTGTAGGGAAAATAGGGAATATTTTATTCATTCTTCCAATTAGTAAAAATTATTTTTAATCCCTTTGTTCATATTTTTACCTATATATGTGCAGAATGTCTACAGAGGTAGGAATTTAAAACCTGAGGTCTTGAATATTGCCAATTTCCTCAATCTGATTCAGAATTTCTCATCCCATAGTTTTCAGAGGTAATTGTCAATATACCAGAAAGTATTCTCACATTACTACAAAGTGAGACTTGAGAAGGAAAGCCACATTGTGGGAAAACTGTTTGACTTTGGCTAGTTTCTTCCATCACCAGTTCATACAAAGTCTTCTGGTGAGAAACTTGATCTGACTCCTATGAGTAGATGCTGTTACTGTCCAGACTGTAAGATACACTAGTGCATCACAGGAAGGATGCAGGAAATGTGCCTAACAGGCTGAATATCTCTCCACTGAACACCTTACGTCCTCCAAAACAGTTTACAGTCCCAACTCAAGTACACAGAAAACCATGCATTCATTTACCCTTAGGCAGAGCTTACAAGGTATATTTATAAAATGAATACATTTTATATTTAGTTCTATCCCCTTTATTTATTGTATTGATTAGTTATATTACAGTGCATTTTACAATGTAATGAATATGGCATAGCAATTGTGATATTTCTGGATGTTTCTCAATCTTATAGAGTCAAAGCTCTTAGCACTTTTGATTACTGTTGTTAAAACTTTGGTTGCTATCCTAAAAGTGGGCTTGTCCCACTTATATCATACTGAACATTTAATGTTCAGAAAATTATTGCAATGATTGTATTATAGAAAGTTTTCTGCTTTGTTCATTGTTTTTGTGTTTGCTTCCATTTGTTTCCTTGATAGCTTTTGATCTATTCAATCAAAAACTTGGAGTGAATCACCTACTATTTTTCAGGTCCTAGTCTTGGCTGGCATACAAATAAAGAAAAATATGTTCAAGTCTCTCCTCTAATTAATGTGGTACTGTGTATGGGGTAAGGGGAGACCATGCATGAAGGAACTAGTCAATCAGTAGATTATAGGTGCTGTGAGAAAATAAAAGCACACAAGGTGGCTAGTGGTGGCTGTGGGAGGATTGCTGTCTAGAATGGGTGAGCACACACAGAAGGGTCCACTAAGGTGAAGGTTGATCCTACTCAGCTGTGCTTTGCTTTGACTTGTCGGGAGGGTAGAACCAAGTATGAGGTTGCCTCTTAGTAACTGTGCTAGCACAGTGCCCCGGTCCAGGTTCTCACCGTCCGTTTGCTTCTCTGTCTTACATTACTGTTTTACTCACTTATTTTTACTGTAGCAAGTTCAAGTCCTTCTGGAAAGATCAATGGAAAAGTAAATCATGAATGTTTTTAACTATTATGATCATCAGTATGTATGTCGGGGATACACATGACAGTGAAGGTTAGACGACAGCTTTGTGGAGTCAATTCTATCCATCCAGTTTTGTGTGGGTTCTCAGATTATGCATATATTTCTGGTTTGTGTGGCAAACACCTTTACTTACTACATTTTGAGTCATCTTTCTGGCCCCTGGACTTGTTTTAGTCAGTTTTCTCTTCCTTCTCTGTGTCTACCTATCTTCTTTCCTTCCTTTTCTTTCTTACTGTATTTCTCGAGGGTTGAAGAATTGCTCAGTGAATTGTTAAGAGCGTTTGCCACTGAATTTGGTTTGGTTTGTTTGCACCAGCACACTGCATGGGTGGCTCATGACTACCTGTAGTTCCAGGGATCCGATACCCTTCTCTGGCCTCAGTGGGCACCTGCAACCGCGTGGTGTACACACATTTAGGTGTAAGTAAGTACATGTAAAATAATAAATCTACTCTAAATACATTTCTTGAGTTACAATCATACCTCATAATGCATTTGTTAAAAATTTGTTCTGTTTTTAATGCCTGGTTATAACTTTGGCAGTAAAAGATTTAGAGGTCTGATTCCTGTTGAGAAGGGATGCAGTTAAGAAAGAAGATATGCTATTTTGAGTAAAGCACATTAACACACATACAACATTGTTTTTAAAAAATACAATGGTACTTTTTGTTGGAATGAGTTCAGAATTTGTTGTCAGAATAGCCCTGCCTTCAATCTTGGCTGGCGGATTCTTGGGAAATCCTGCAGTGTGTGCTAAACTTCAATAGATTAACAGCACACAGCTTAATTATAGCATCTTTGTGATGAGCAAGTGTTTGAGATAAAAATACTGAACATGTTTATTGAACAAATAGCTAATAAGCAAAGAAAGACAGTGAAAGTTAAGTGACATGGATCAAATTTAAATTGTAAGAACTTTTTTTCTGAAGAGATCAAAATTTTAAGTGATAATTTTCTCTTGGCCATGATTTGAGTTCACAATTAAGCATTTTAATTGAGTGTGGTGGTGCATGCCTGTAATCCCAGTACTTGGGAGGTGGTAGAGGAGGAAGGATTACAAGGAGTTGAAGATCATCCTCGGCCATATAACAAATTTGACACCACCAGGTAAGACCAGGTCTCAAAAAAAGCACTGTCATTGAATAAACCATATAAGCATTAATAATACCATTATAGTAAATGAAATCTCTATCAAGAGAAATAATAAAGTGAATAAGATTGCCAGCTAGTAAATTACATGAGTTCTAACATGATCTCAGAAGGAAATGACTTGGCAAACGTGAGGAAAAGATGAAAGGGGAAGATGTCTAGAAAGATCAGCAGAGTTTTCAGTTACACTTCTGATAGTGCTGGCCTCTAAGGCAGGGTATACTGTAGAAAAAAAAAAAATGATTGAACTTGGCACTGATCATGTTCAATTTGGGGTTTCAGGGTATCTCAAGGAAATGTTGGACTGCAGTAGAGCATACCAGTCTAGAAGTCTGAAGAGGTGCATGGACTCAGAAATAGTGCTCAGAACTACAACTCTTGATTAGGGAGAGAGAAGGTAGCAGTGTTTAAATACGAGGCTCTCTCTACCTTTCTTTTCTTTATATGCTAAGCAGCTTGGTGGCAGAGAGTTACTGTGTGGACCTCACAGCACCTGCCTTGCTTGTGATACTCAGTCAATCATTTGTTAAGATGGACCAAATTGACTAAAGGGTCTGCTTGTTTGAAAACTTACCTGATAATTGAATCAAGGATTATGACTCATCAGAGTTAGGGGTTAACAATCAAAGGTACATGGTACTTAGGTACACCAAGAGACAGAGTGTGGTCTAATAAATTGTCAAGTATATATGGGCTGGTTTGCCACAAGCAGGGCATAATAGGACCTGTATAAAATGCAGGTGGCAAAACATGCCATGGGGAAATGTTTTAGTTTCGAATATAACTATAAACTGTGATTCTAAGCAGAAAACTTCTTTTTCACAACACCATCATTCACCTAAAACAATTAATAGATTTTGATAAAGCCAACTTTATATGTGCTATTTTTCAAGATATTTTTTCCTTAAGACATGATAAACATATACTCTTTTTTATTAATTACTAAGATTAACGATACAAAGTAAAGAGTTTCATATGGCCTATTCACACATATGTATGCATTGGGTCTCATTTGTTCCTCTCGCCTACCAACTCCCACTGTCCTCTGCACCTGCAGCTAGTTTCTTCCTTCTTCCCTTAAGATTTCTACCTCTCTCCTCATGATCTTTTTATATTCTTGAGACCTACGTATGTGGTACACAGGAACACACAAAGTTTTAAATCCAGGTTCCACTTATAAGAGAGGAAACTACGAGTCTGACTTATTTCTGTTAACATAATGATTTTTTTCCCGTTCCAGCTATTTCCTGTAAATGTCAGGTTTACTTTCCATTTTCCTAATTGGTAAGGATGCTAAACACTTTTTTCAAGTTTTTTTTTTTTTTTTTTTTTTTTTTTTTGCCATATGCTTTTCTTTTTTTAAAAAACGTTACTGTCCCATCTATTGACTGATTGATTGTTAGGTTAGGTATTTAACTTTTGCAGTTCTTTATATGTCCTTGCTGTTAATCCCATCATGATGTGTAATCAGCAAAGACTTTCCCCCAACTTATCAAATTTTATTTAGAGTCTAGCAGAAATAGCCTGGTACTAGCTATAGACTTAACTCTTAGAATTGTGTTTATTTCATTATAAAAGTTCTAGTAAGTTGTGCTTTTATTTTCAGTTGATTCTATGAAATTTTGAATTGCCTTCTTTATTTTTTCAATGACCCTTTGGTTATTCAAGAGTGTATTGTTTGATCTAAGGATTTGTACAGTTTCTGTGTTCCCTCTGTGTATGTGTCCCCAGGGAAACCACTCATCTCCAAGTCTCCAATGCTGAAGTTATAAATCTATTAACCACATGTGGCTTTCTGAGTTCTCATGCTTGCACCAAGCACTTTACCTAACAGGCAGCTTCCCAGCCTGTCTGTGGTCTCTCATCCTAAAGCTTTCTACTTCTGTTCCACTGAGACCTGAAAAGAAATTATTTTAATTATCTTACATTTGTTAAAGCTTGGTTTTTGACCTAGACTTCATTCTGTTTTAAAGGGTCAGTCTGTGGCTATTGAGAAAAATGTGTATTCTATGTCTGTTGGGTGGAATATTCTGAAAATATCTGTTAGTTCCATTTGATTTGTTGTAATCCAGCTGATATTTTCGTGTTGTTTTTTCCGTTTTAGTGACCTGACTGGAGGTGAGAACGGCATGTGGGCGTCGCCCTTGCTTTTATATCTAGCTCCATTTGACTTTATGTCCATTATATCCCTTACTTGTTTGTTTTATGAAATTGGAAACCCCAACATTAGGAGTGTATGTTTATTTATAACTGTTATATATTCTTGAGGAATTGTTCATCTTACTAATATGTGATAGCCTCTCTTAGCTTTTCTTAGGACTTTTGGGTTGATATCTGCCATACCAAATATCAAAAGAGCTCTATGCCAGCATGTTTGGGGTTTCCATTCACTTCAGGTTCTTATGAATGTCTTTCTTCCTTCTCTTGTGTGCTACTCATTTAAGTATTTTCTGCAGTGTTGGCTTCTAATCAAGAGTTGTCTTCCCTTTGCTTACCTTAATATGTTTTTATTTGTCTGTCCATTTTCAAGGTAGCCTTGGTGGAAATAGCAATCTTAGTTGGTAGTTACTTACTTTCTGAGCTTGAAGTATAACAATTCCAGACTTTTTTGGCTTTTAGAATTGCTGACAAGACTTCCGATACTATTCAGATATTTTTGCCTCTGTGTGTGACTTGTTTTGCTGTACAGGTTTAAAAATGTGTCTTGGGTTGTTTTTTTTATTTTTTTTAAGATTAATTTTATTGTTGTTGTTGTTATTGTTGTTTAGGTTTCGCTATAAAGTCCTGGCTGTCCTGGAACTTAACTCTGTAGATGAGGCTGGCCTGGAACTCAGAGATCTACCTGTTTCTGCCTCCAGAGTGCTAGGATTTAAAGGCATGTGCCACCCCCCCCCCAGTAGATTCTTTTTTAATTTATGTATATACATGTGATTTGTTGAGTGTCAGAGAGTGGAGGGTTGTCTGTGAAGGCCAGAAAAGGGCATCAGATACCTTGGAGCTGCTGTTGTGGGGCCACTTAAATCCAACATAAATCCAACATAACACAAACACCAGGTATTGCAATCAAGCTGATACTGATTGATCAGGGCTGCAGAACAGACTTGGGAGCTGAACTATGACCCTGAAGAGAATTTCACAGCATATTTAAAGGACAAAACCACAAAGTGGAGGTGGGAGTGGAGGGGGGTTATAACATTGCCAACCTTATTTTGACATAAGGGTTTGAACAAGGGAGTTTTCCCTAATCAGGTTAGAGTAGGTTCCTGGGCCTGGGAAGATGAACTTAGTTTGACCTTGCCAGCAAGATGGAGAAGTTGTCCCTGAACTCAGACATCTGTTCCCCTACAAGTTGTCCTTGAGAAGTCTGGACTCAGAAAACTGTTTCCTTGTAATAGAAGCAGTTCAGCTATTGGGAAGTCCCCAGCTTTCCTAGGGCCTAGGACCTTGAACTTAGTTTCTCCCTGTGAATAAATGGAGTTTGAAACTGAAATGGTAGTACGTGAAATAAGTTTCTTTTGCTTGTCCCAACACTGGGTAACAAGCAACTAGAAACCACCTTGATGTGGGTGCTGGGAACTGAACTGGGGCTCCCCTGGAAAAACAGCAAGTACTTTTAACCACTGAGTCATCTCTCCAGCCCAAGACTTTGATTTTTGATACCTTAAACTGTAACATGGTATGGAGAAATTCTAACTTGATCATAACTCTTTGGGGTTCTACATGTTTCTTGTATTTGAATGTTGTGCCTTTCTGTAAATTTGGGAGGTTTTCTGTTGTAATTTCACTGAATAGATTCACTGTATCTTCAGTGTTTATCTTCCTTCTTATGTGTGCTTACGTTTGATCATGGCCCAGAATTTTTGATTACTTCAGTCAGGCTTGTTTTTCCCCTCTTGATGTTTGCATGCACTATTCCTTCAACCTTGCCCTCCATTCCTAGAGTCTTTCCTCTATCTGTTCTTCACTTTGCCTGGCCAAGGATGTTGCCAGTGCCATTCCGTGTGTTTTCATTTGATTCACTTGTTTCTTTTCCAACCTTTCTTTTTTATTTGTTGGTTTGGGTTTGTTTGGTTTCTGGGGGATAGGTTTGTTGTTGTTTTCTTTCAAAACTCTCAATTTCTGTGCTGGATTCTCCTTTCATGTTGGTGAACTCTTTCATCCATATTGCTTATTTTTTCCTTTGTTGAATTTTCCTTCTCTGTTGCTGGTTTTCCTCTCCAGGTGTTGAGTTAACTATGTTTGCTTCTTTGTGCCCTCCTTCAGATCATTGAGCATTTTAACAGAAAACTACTGAAATTTTCATCTTACACTTTGCTGATTTCAGTATCTCTGAGTTCAGTTCTTGAGGAGTTATGATCTTCTGGGAGAGTCTTTTTTCATATTTCTTGAATTCCTTTGTTTTAATTTGAACATTTCCCTGTCTGGCTCCCCCTTCTGGTGTTTTGGCATAGAAGCTTGCTGAGCAGATGACTGAGCAGTTTCAGTCCCCAGGACTGCCCACAAGGAGATAGTAAACTTCTGTGTCAGCAACCCATGTGAAAGGAAGAAACCCTTAAAATACACCATTATATGACTATATGATGTTTGGAAGTGAATGAATGAGGGAAAGAAAGATGACATGGAAAAGGAAGAAGCGGAGAAGCAACACTGAATACTGAAAGGTAGAAAAGAATAGGATGTCATTGACAGGAAGAGAAAAGAACAAGAGATTGGGCAGAAAGGGGGGAAATTAAAACCAAGACATCCCAATGATGAAAGTGTCAATAATAAAAATTAGATAAATGTAAAAAGGAGCAAAAAGTAAAGCCAAAGCACTATTACTTGTTGAGGAAGATATAGGGGGAATCTTGGGGTTACAAAGGATGAAAAAAGCAGGGGGCTAAGGAAAATAGATTGCCCTATAAAGTGTAAATAATGTTAGATAAATGTATAAGGGAAATAAAAAAATTTAAAATGTAATACATACCGTTAAAATCCTGTTAAACATTGAGTAAAAATAGGAGATAGCAATCTTAAGAGTTAGAAAAAGATATCCACAAGATAGTGGAAACGTCAGTTTAAAGCACGTGTTGGGGTGGGCAGCAGTTGAACTTGTGGATTCTTTCTGTGGTTATGTCTATACTGGACAAGTGTTGGATATCCACCACAGCTTTCTTCCTAAAGTTGCTTGCTTGCTTGCCTGCCTTCTCGTTCCCTCTCTCTCTCTCTCTCTCTCTCTCTCTCTCTCTCTCTCTCTCTTTCTTTCTTTTTCTTTCTTTCTTTCCATACCAGGGACCTCTGTACAGCCTCCTGTGTGGCTAATGTTTTAGCTAGAGAATGTCTTTCAAGTGCATCAGGAATGTGGGAGGCAATACCAGCAGAGAGGTTGGCACCGGCATGGGACTGTCTTCATCCTTTCAAGTGTTCAGAACTCTACTGGAGTGATGCAGCTTTTGGTACCAAGTACACTCAAGAAACTTCTGAGCATTCAAGTTCTTCAGCAGTGAATAAGAGATAAGGTGGCTCCGGGGTTTGATCTGCCCACAGGCCTTGGACTCTAAGCTTTCAGACACCAGGGTTATTGTCAGCTGATGAAATCTGTGGTCCACCTGACAGTGAAGCTCTGTTATTCTGTGTACTTCCCTGCCTGAGCTAGCTTCCTCTCGTCTATACCTTTGGCTTGTCAGTATCTGACTCTAGCCTTCTCTCTTTCACCAACAATTGTACCAAGCCGAATTAAGTCCTCCTAACTTGGTCAGAGGCCTGTGTGGTTAGTTTTTAATAGTACTTCCTCTCTCAAGATGGTTCCAGGCCCTTTGAATCATAGAACATAACAAAATGGGATTTTTCTCCACTACTGACCCATATGCCAGAGAAATCACTGTCTAGCCAAAATCCACAAGTAGGTTTGAGGATGGTGGAAGCCCTGGACTTGTCCTGAGGGTGGGGATACCCAGCTTTATCTGGTTTGCCTTTTGGAGGCTTCTGTTTTCCCCTTCCATATCCAAGGAGCATGGCAGAAGCTGAGTTCAAGTACCCTGCATTGCCCGTCCTGTTTGTCTGATCTTTTCTGGTATGTTTCTGTTCCCTTTGTGCAACCAAGCTTTCCCTTTATTTCTCTCTTTTGGATATGGTGTATTTTTTCATATTGCAACTCTGCTTCATCAGCTCACACAGGCAACTCTACCCTGCCATCTCATTCACACACAAGCCCTTCATTCACTCCCTGTGCTCTTTTCTTTATCTACAAGGGTAGATCCCTGCAGATCCTTTAGTGCTAGAAATAATGAAAAGCTATTAAAACCAGTTTCTCCCACTTAGTGAATGATTGATAACTGAGACATTTTACTTAATAAGAATTGCACAGTGGTTATTTCAGAACAGCAAAGAAAAGAATCAACCAAGTCGCTAGACTTGACAGAAAGATCAGTTCACACCAAGAAGCTTTTATTATATAGGATCTAATGAGCAGCTCTAAACATCACTATATGAATAGTATTTGTGTAAGTTTTGAAAAATTATCAGACTTATAAGTGCTATTGACTTTGATTAAACAAATCATATTATAGGCCTTAGAAAAGAAATGAATTTTAAAGGAACTTAATTCTGGCAATAACCATTTATATTTGAATATTTCTTATAAATATCCCAGCATATTCTAAACAGAGCTTATAAACATCTGTAAACTGTATTTTCTTGGCCTAGGTACAAACTGGAAAACTCTATTCTAAATCTCAACAGAAGCATATTTACAAATCATAAATTTTAAAAACTATTTTTCAGTATATTACATTCAGACAGCCCAAACAGCAGCATGAGTGCTTTTAGGAGTTAGCCTTCGTCTAGGTAAAATGTTCTGTCCATACTCAAAAGGAAAGTGTAACTTGCCTAATAGTTATCAGTTTTAGTTCAAATCAAGATCTTTTCCTTTTTACTTTAAGAATAACAAATATATGTTACAGTATAAAATCTATGAGTTGGCTTGGAGAGATGGCTCAGCGGGCAAAGCTCTTGGTGTGCAAGTCTGATAACCTGTGTTTGGATACCCCAGAACCCACATTCTAAAAAGCTGTCATCTTAGTGTGCCCCTACTGGAAGATGGCAGCTGAGACAGAAGAATTTCAAGATTGGTGGCTAATTAGCCTGGTGTATGCAGCAGTGAATAACAACAGAGACCCTGTCTTAAACAAGGCAGTGAGGGAAACCTGAAGCTATCCTCTGATCCCCATACTCATGCTGTGCACTCATGCACACTTACATATACAAACACATAGAGAAACCTACAGCAAAGCGTAACTATGTACATAGAAAGACAGGATAGTAAATTAAATCTTAAATAGAAATAGTATGTTAGGAAGGAGAATATAAAGTAAAGGATTTGGGTCAATTCACATGAGAAATTGGATACAGTTAATGAGAGGTGACTGAAAGGAATCAGGAATGATGGAAAAGTACTAGGAACCATGAGACATGCTCTTATAACAAAGCATCTGGATACAGTGTTTACCAATAACACAGAACAGGGAGGTTGGGAGCCCTTGGAGAGGAATGAGGAAGAGCCAAGTGTCTAAACTCCTAATTGCAATGGTAGACTAAGGTTCTAGGTTGCAAGGAGAAAATACAAGCCAAAGGAACCAAATGTACAAGCAATTCAGAGGCTTTCAAAATTCATAACTCCTTAGTAAAGATAGTCATGAGTCCCCTTATGTATAATGCTATATCCTCTATTATTGCTTTGCATGTGTGTCTTCTCCCAAGAAGATAACATTTTTCAAAGCAGCCTTTTTTTTTTGAGAGGTGAGTAGAATAATGGAGTGGATTGAGTGGAAAAAGAGAAGACCTAAGTACAAAAGACCTTAGCAAGCAACTCCCTATTTCTTTTCATCATCTTCTTGCTCTTTTTTTTTAATCTCTGTGTAACTTTAATGGATTTAAGGAAGGAAGGAAGGGAAGGGGAGGAGGGAGGGGAGGGAGGGAGGGAGGGAGGGAGGGAGGGAGGGAGGGGAAGGGAGGGAAAGAAAGGAAAGGGAAAGGAAAGGGAAAAGGGGAAAGGAAAGAAAAAGAAAGAAACTATGATGTCTGTAGACAGCCTCACCATGATCCCTGGAGCTCACACAGCAGAAGTTCTTAGCTCTGGGCTATTATTAAGTATATTACTACAAAGTCAAGAAAAGTTTGCTGAGGGAGAGATGGTAGTTATTTCTGGTTGACTAAAATACATTTCTCTCTCTTTACTATATATATAGTTAGAAAACTGGAATATTACCAGCTTCTGATATCTCTCATGTTTCTAGTCTTTTCTGTTGATTCTTAATTTTGCGGCAGTTGGGGTTGAGCTTAGGGTACTTTGGGGGAACCCTACCACTGCTTCTTGCTTTATTATTTTGAGACATGTCTCATGAAGTTGCCTCCAGAGACCTCAGAACTGGAGACTCTTCCTGCCTCATCCTCCGAGTAGCTGAGATTGTGCCGACACTCCTCTTTAGATGCTTGGGACTCTTTGTCAACTTCTCTTGCTTCTGTTTTCTTCTGACAGACAAGGATAGGATTAAGGTTACAGAATGGTTCGGATTTTGTTTTTTGTTGTTGTTTGGTGGGGTTTTTTTTTTTGTTTGCTTCTTTAAGAAAAATGTAAGTCCCGACAAGTCATAAGTATCACAGTTGAGTGTAGATACAATATGATAGCCAACCTCATATAAAGGTAATTTAAATTATTATTTTTTACTAAATGAAATGATGAAGACACATGTAACTATTTAAATTCTGTAAAAACTAATATATTAAGGCCAATAGACTATGAACAGTCACACAGTTGGTTCTGTAGTGATAAATCATATGGCAGTTAGCACAGGGCCTTAAAAACATGGTTATTAGAGCCACACTGCCAAATGCATCTCCCTCCACCACCAGCTGCAAGGTGATTGTGACTAAGTTACAAAGTCTCTTCAGTTTCTTCATACTTTGAATATCAGTATAATTAAAACTTTGACCCATTAGCATGACCCATTTAATAAATTTTACTTTTATTAATAACCATTATAAAAATCAGTTAAAATTTCATTTATTTGTTGGTTTCAGGATTGGCACTGTATTTCATTTTTAAGATAAAGAAAAATAAAATGGAAGAAATTAATACTTAGAAGTATTAAATATTGAAGTAAAGGTTGTTTGTTGTCAAGGATTGGTTTTTTTGTTTTCTTCTCCAAAAGAAAAATATGTTGTCCAACTAAATAAAGGAGTGAGGCCATGGAGAATTTGATTTTTCTTAAACAAGATTATGTGGTGAGGTGATCAAGTTGTTTTCTATTCCAAAATAAATTGATCAGCCTGCAGAAGGGATAGATAGGGTAACAGTCTCTCTTTGACAGGACAACATTAGGTTTTTCAAAAGAAGCCTGTGGTACCACACCATCTGGCAAGTTGAAATTCATGTTGTTCTAAAGTCCTTTCAGTTGGGGGTTTTGTTTGTTTGTATTCTGTTTTTGTTTTCTTTTTTTTTTCCAACCACAGAATAGTTTATGCTATAATACAAAGACAGTTAAACACCTCATCTTTAAAGATATAAACCTAAATATTTTAATATTAAGATTTTGCTGGCTCCTTTCAAAATTGGTTTTTATTCAAGTTAAGCCAAAAATACAAAAGCATTTTATAACTTTTAAAATGTCACATTTTGGTCAAAATATAGCCTTACTTAATACTAACTTCTTACAGGATTGCTAGCCTCTTGAAGTTAAAAGTATAGTCATTTATTTAATACATTATTGACACCAGAAAATTTTTGTTGAATTGATTTTATTGAACAAACATATTTTTGAAACAATAAGATGATAAAAGTTGTGCTGAATGTAGCATTGTTCTTACTTTTTTATTTGTTTATTTTTGTCCCATAGGAACAGAAGAGATCATTTTGACACAGAACATTCTTTGTTTAATTCTGACACCTCTGAATTTTTGAGAGCTTTTCTGGAGCTCTTACAAATCTGTACATTGTATGTGCATCTATATGTGTAAAAATATATATGTATGTATGTATATATGTATGTATATGTGTATGTGCATGTATTATATGTTTGATAGAAGATATTTTAGTTATGCTAGAATGTTTTAAGAAACAAATTTTGTGTAAAATTTAACCTATTAGGCAAACTAAGGGAAAAATAGAACTGTTTGGAGATTTGAGACCCACTAACTTTCCTTGGATGTAATGAAAGCTGACTTAATTATTGGCTAAAGAATGTGGCAGAATCTGCAGAGCAGAAATGGTAAAGTTGCCCATTTAATAATAGTATATGTGAGAGGGGACTGGAGATGGCTCAGCAGTTAGAGCACTGGCTGCTCTTTCAGGTTCTGAGTTCAATTTGAGCAACCACTTGGTGACTTACAACCATTTGTAATGGGATCTGATGCCCTTTCCTGGTGTGCATGAAGACTGAGTGCTCATATCATAAAATTAGAAAAATGTAAGAGAAATAACAAGGAAGGAGAAAAGAAGAACCTTTGAGGACCATTTTTAAAGTACTAATAGAAGAACTAAGAGCCATCTGACTATATGGACTCTCAAAAGTCAAATAGTTATCCCCAAAATTTGATCATCCTATGATATTAAAATAATAAACACTCTTAGATTGCTTAAAACTCCAGACTGATTTTAGAGCACTTAATTTTCAGCCATCTAAAATCCTCTGGTTCATCTTAGAAAACTTGCCCTTCAATTTGCCCACAGATTAACTTATACCCACAAATGACTAGTATTAGTCTTCTGAAACAATAAGGAATTCATCAGATCTCCCCTGCAAGGCAACAGCTGACTGGTGAAACACTAAATACAACAATAGCTTTAAAGTGTCTGGAGTCATTTTGAAGGGAGATAGAGCAAATGCAGAAACATTTATTCAGGAAAATCAACTGTATCTTCATAAGAAAGGTGTTTTGGCATTTAAGTGATACCACACTCCATCACTGTTCCCCATTATGGTGCTACATTAGAATCTCCATGCCAGTGTCTGATAAAGAGCAAGAATTTCACCTGGAAATCTGTCCTCTAATGTCTCTCTTCCTCTTCATTCCCAGCACCCTTACAAAGTTCTTTTCTGTATAGGTGTAACCAGTGGGACCAGCCTGTATCTCTTCAGCCAGCCTCCACTGACAAAGGGAACATAAAAGGGCACACAAAAGAAACAAAGTAGTTTTATGATATATTTTTTTAAACTACACTAAGCTGAACACACACCTTTAATCCCAGCATTCAGGAGGCAAAAAGCAGGTACATGTCTTATGAGCTTGAGGTCATCCTTGTCTACATAGTAAGTCCCTGTCTCAAAACAAACAAAAAAAAAAATCATTGAAGGAAATCATATTTAGAGAATGGAGAAGAGATAATCAGGGAGCCTGTATGGGTCTGAGCTAGATCCTCTACATATATGTTATGGTTGTGTGTCTTGGTGTTCTTGTGGGACACCTAACAGCAGGAGCAGTGTCTGTCTGACTCTTTGCCTGCTTTGGGGACATTTTACTATCAAATGGGTTGCCTTGTCCAGTTTTAATATGAGAGGATGTTCCTAGTTTTATTGTTAACTTTGTTACATCTTGTTTGATTGATATCGCTGGGAGGTTTGTTCTTTTGTGAAGGGAATTGGAGGAGGAGTAGATCTGGGGAGAGGGAAGGGGGGCCTAGGAGAAGAGGGGGAGGAGAAACTGAGGTTAGGATGTAACATATAAGAGAAGAGGAAGAGGAAGAAAAAACAAGGAAGAAGAATAGGAGGAAGAGGAGGAAGAAAGAGGAGGAAGAAGAGGAGAAGGAGGAGGAGGAGAGAAGAGAAGAAGAAGAAAAGAAGAAGAAGAAGAAGAAGAAGAAGAAGAAGAAGAAGAAGAAGAAGAACAACAACACTACTACTACTACTACTATACTACTACTACTACTACTACTTAGTAGCTTTTCCTTATGAAAATTCTGGAGTTGATAATATATTAATCCAGGCATAGGTAAAATAAAACTATAAAATCTCAAAATCAATTGGATAATTTCAGTCACATCAACAAACAGGTAATGGGGATATTGAGAAAGAGAAGATTGTATGTAGGCGTAGATTTTTCATAACCTACTTTTAATAAGGGTTCTTAGGTGCTTTAAGTTCTTTTCTAGCCCACCACCCACCAGAGGGAGTGGAAAGGAGAGGTTAATAGAGCAAAGGAGGGTGTGGACCTGTTTAGAAATAGTTTTTTGGAGAAAATCCAATCTGTGTAGTCAGGATATCACCAGTTCAGTTCATATGAATCAGTAGCCGCAGCTCAGTCTACTGGCAAACACTGCTCACGAATCAGCAATGGCAGGTCAATCCAGAAGAAACCAGGAGGCTCTGCCAATCAGCCTGAGTCTGCAGAAGGAGCAAGTAGCCGCCAGAACACTACCAGAAGTTTTTTTGATGCATTTCTCTATGAAGTCATGACAAATGATGACCATTAAAGATTGGCAAGGCTAACCAATATCATACAGTGTCATCAGCGAAAACCAGCAAAGCCCAGTGATGACCAGCCAAGAGTGATAAGATGAACAAGTGCTACTGTCTGTGGAGTTATACTTATACCCTTTCTAAACATCATGTGTTCTCTCAAGCATCTGCTATAGCTAACATCACATGCCCCTTTTCCAGGCTGCTTCCAGGAGAACACATGTGTGTTCTCAGCAAAACATACTCCCACATGTCTGCTTCAGCAGGAACATCCTCTCATAAGACAGTTTCCAGAACAGAATATCACATGGCACAACTGAGTCTCCAAAGAATTGGAGACCCAAAATTTCCACTCTAGAAGATATAATATTTAAAATAAAACTTCTACAACTTGATGAAAATTTTAAGGTATACACATTATTCAGGCAAATCTACGAACTGTGAACATGAGGGGAGAAAATGTGTTGGTTAAAGTGCTGATAGTTAGAAAACCCAGAAGCAACTGAGAAAAATAACTCACCACATACAGAAGAGCTCAGTGAAACTATAGCTGATTGATCAGAAATGATGAGCTAAGTAAAGAGACTGGCTGAGAGGCCAGTAGACTAGCATGCCAGTGAAGCTGAAAAACTTTGCCTTCAAATTAATAAAGCTCAATTCCCAAGCTTTACACTGTTCAGAAAGGACTTCTCTGTTATTTGGTGTACATCCTGGCATGTGTACTGCAGTAAATTCACCTTCCTCATTATGACTTCCATGAGTTCATGTTACCAAAGATAAGCCAGGCTTACTGCTTACTGCTATAAGTCATATGTATTCTCTGAGTATTTACAGCAGGGGTTTATCTGCATATTTGTATGCAGTCTTTTTAAACATTGCCACCTTTTTTTAGTAGGCTTATGGAACCTGACCATTTTATTCATAGTTTCTAAAGTATGAGAGTCATGTAGTTATTTTAAAGATTTTTCCTCAAAAACTCATTTAAAGACTTACCTTTAACTTGTTATCATTAAGGATTTTGGGGGCAGCAAATGGCTCAAACAGTAAAGCTGCATGCCTGTTAGACAAGCCTGGTAACATCAGTTCAGTCCCCAGAACTGAGAAAGGTGAAAGGAGAGGATCAGCCCACAAAATCATTCTCTGACCACCACACACGGACCATGTATACCCATACAAGCATCACTCACACACACCCACACCCTCTGCACACGCACACTCACACTCACACATAACAAAAGAAAAAAATTTAAAGGATTTTAAATCAGTTGTGTCACTCTTATATTTCTGTGTCTTCAATCATGAACAAACAAAGGCTGTCAGTGCCTCACTGAGAACACTCTCTAGTTCTGCGTAACCCTAAAAGGAGCCGTCTATTTGACAAATGGTCTTCATTGGAGTCTCACACACAAAGGAAAGTCTGCAGAAACACAGATGATTAATGTCAGAGCAAGGAAAGCTCCATCTGCATTTCTGCTTCAGTTTACTGTTTGTGTGTGAAGTAGATTTTCTTATTCCAGTCCTGCCAGGAGGATTTCTTTATGCTTGATAGAAGGTTTGGGGTCTGTTTTCTTTCTCCCTCTTTTCTTCTCTTTCTTTCTTTCCTTTCCTTCTTCTTTCCTTCCTTCCTTCCTTCCTTCCTTCCTTCCTTCCTTCCTTTCCTTCTTTCCTCTTTCTTTCTCTCTATTTTTTGACATTTTAATGTGGATTCCAGTCACTATAAGCTATGAAACTGTACAAGTCTACAGATAGCTTTACCTCATTTGAATTTTTGCATAAGATGAAAATAAGTTTAAACAATTTTCCTGTTTGTTAAACTTACTTTAAAACTGAGAGAAAAGATATAACAAATCACACTGATGTTCAGTTTGCTCTGTTAATGAGTAAAATGTTTTCTGTAAAACAAAATATTACCATAGCCTTTGTTTTTCAGAGATGAAATATAGAAAATGTATCGAAAACAGGTATTCTCCACTAATTAGAAACTAGCTGTGTCTGGGGATTAGGGTGTGGCCCCGTGGGCCTGTCCGCTGCTGAGTGTGAGTCGGCACTGGCAGCTTCCTGACCTCTAACTAGAGACTGCAATAGAAGTTCATCAAGGTAGTGCTATGCCTGGTACACAGTAGGTGCTCCATGTCTCCACTTCTGCTCAATTGTATGTAATAGTGCTACTGATATCACAGTTGACCCTGGAGGTCACAACCTCAGGAATATACAAGGAGCCCAAAACTCAGACTACAGAGTACAGTAAACACAAACTCAGACTGGGACCCACTAGACCTTGCTAGTTTAGCAACATGGCCCATTTCCTCCCCCTGCTTGCAAGTGTCATCCTTGAATTGTTTGAACCCCTGTGCAGTTCATTGTAGGATCTAATGTTTTCATAGAGCTGTACTTGCGAATACACATTTTGGGGGAGCATTTTCCTAGTAACTTTTTCTTAGTTGGCCACACTGAGCAGTACCATAGTGAGGTGGCAAAATATAGTAATCATTAAATTTGTCTGATATGTATGTATTTGTTCATTGTACTTATTTTCTCCAATGTGTATATATTTGAAAATATATATATTTATATTTGTTTGAAAATACTGAATTTGTAATATATTCTATTTATAATGTAATATTTATATCTAATATATAATATATTAATAGAATCAGGCTACAATAACTACAACTTGTCAAAATATACTTGTACTACCTTGCCATCTCAGTGGCTACTCAAGACAGCTCCTACAGGATCCTTGCTGCTGTCACTGCATCTAGACTCATGGTTAACTAAGTCCCTGCTGGAGTTAGGTGCTGCAACACCTAACTTTCTTCTCCTGAAAACCCCAGGCACATTCATAGACTTAAGTCATTTTACAAAGACATTGAAATAAATACCTATTGTATCTGATCTTGGTGCTTTGTTCATATTAAACCCACAAAATATAGGGGAACAAATCAACAAAAAACCTTAGAAATATTTGAGAACTACCCAAAACCCAAAGTACAGTGAGTCCATAGATAACAATTGATTCTAAAGATTTTTTTTAAAAAATTAACTTTAAAAATAAGCCAAAAACACTATCAATATTATTAAACACTAAAGAAATCAAGATGTGGACCCAGAACAATTGCAAACCAAATCAAAGATTCCTCAGATGCTGCTATGGAGGGAAATGGCTTAATATCAGACAAGAACAAATTTGCGTGTTTTAGTGTGCAGTAGGTATCGTGGAACACATAAGAGAATAAGGAGCTAAGAAACATAAGATTAATCCAAGCCAATTACCTTCTCTTTTCATCTGTGTGGTGTCTCTCTGGTCTTTCTACTGTAGGACCTAATAGGAGCCAGAGCTAAGTAATGTTTGCGAAATTCCAAAGGATTATTCTATTAGTCATTTTTCATTACTGACATGAAATACCAGAGACAGGCTTAAAGGAAAACATGTTTTATTTAGCTAATGGTTTTGAATCCTAAAAATCAAAATGAACTGATACAGGCAGATTAATGCTCCACCGTGGCTGCTCTACCTCAAGGTGGAATGCAGTCACAGGAGCAGTGACTTCATGGTGGAACAGGAATCCAAACAGAGCTTGATCAAAACAAGGTCCGAGCCTTTCCTAACAGTTCTCTTGAAAGAATTAATAATCAATTTTTAAAACAAACTCCCACTTGCATAACCTCCCACTAAGCTCCACCTATTAAAGCTTTAACCTGATATCATACTAAAGACCACGCCCTCAACACGTAAACTTTTGAAGAAATAAATATTAAAACCACAGAAGTGGGTTGGAAACATTAGGAACTAGCATAATGTTCTAAATTGTAGAAAGATTGGGCAGTAACAATACTCTTGGAATATACAGTTGAGTATACATGGAGATTTTCTGCAGCTCTGACTTCTCAATAGACTTTTGGTCTTATATAAAAGTAATCCTACTTCAAAACTTTGTTTCCTCCTGATGAGGTTAACAGGAAGCATTTACAGTCTCGTAGTGTTTTGACAGGAAGCTATGCAAGAGCCCCCACATAACCCTTCCTAGCTAGCAGAAGCTTACAATGAGAGATCACAACAGCAATGGCTGAGAACAGTAACTGATCATTCTCCAGTCAGCTGAGTTGGAACTGTCAAAACTTTAGTTCACACTCACATGTTTACCAAGTTAGAGTGACCAGGAAGCCTGCTTCATGAAACAGGAGAGTAGCAGAAAGGGGGCTCTGCAACCAGGTTCTCAGAGGAGACAAAGGAAAACATTTTTTCTTTTGTAATTTTAATTCGATATTTTATTTATTTACATTTCAGATGTTATCTCCTTAACAATATGTCAGTCCAAAGAAACATTCTCATTGTCTGAACAATGGGAATTTGTTCTGTGCCACATATCTATTATCTTATATTCTTGGAGATCAGGACTCTAGATCACAAAGATATGCTCCTTTCAGAGATACCAGGTCTGTCCCTGTTCTCCTGTGTCACGGGCTGCCTGTACTCACTGCTCACGGCTCCTCCCTCCATCCTCCAATGAGGAACACAGCATTTCACCAACTCTCTATTGTGGCAGAAATTTCCCTGCCCAATCTATTTGCGGCGAGAGGCCTATGACTGGACAGGAAAAAGAGTGGCACAGGGAGAGGGAGAGGAAAAGGAAGAGGAAGAGGGAGGAGAGAGAGGGAGGCGCAGAGAGACGAGGGGGGCAAGGAAGGCAAAATGGCTGCGGATGTGGACCCGTGTGGCATCAAGTAATTAGTAGATATGAAATCTAAAGGTTAGGAATATTGGGATAACCTTCTAAATTGTGTGGGCATCTTATGATTTGAGTAGTTGCTGATTTTATAAATCTGTTTGGTTAACTTCAGACATTAAGAGTCTTATTTCTACCGGGAGGATGGCAGTTATTGTCTGAGGTTAAGCCGAGTGCTGTAGGGGTGGCAGAGTTGGCCCAGGGGCCATGCCTAGAGCTGTGGAGGCCAGGGAGCAGGCCAGCGGAGGCAGCAACTACGTCCACAATTTGTGGGCGCCAAGCCGTTGCCACTGAGATGGCCAACCAGTGTCAGACTCTAGTGCGGGAACATGGCGGCTGAGCCGGGAGCCAGTGGCTGCCCTTTTTGAATACTCTATTATAAATACTCTGTTCTTGTGCTAGATCAGTCCATGAGGTAGTTTGGGGTGGCCCCTTCGCAGAATCAAGGCCTTACTTGCATCTTCAGAATACCTTTGCCATGTGAAATTATATACTCATGAGTTGTGGACATCTTCATTACTGTTTACTAAATGATTACCAGAAGTGTGTGCCCAGTTATTTGGAGAAGATAGTGAAATCATTGCTATTAGAGATATTTCCAAATTTCTTATGTCCATATTTTGGTTTGTCTTTTTTTTAAGGATGTTGAAGAACCACAAAACCACTCTGGCGAACCCACTGGAGATGACTACAAAAAGATGGGAACACTTTTTGGTGAACTGAACAAAAACCTCCTCAACATGGGCTTCACAAGGATGTATTTTGGAGAGCGAATTGTGGAACCAGTAGTGGTCATTTTCTTTTGGCTTATGCTATGGTTCCTGGGCCTGCAAGCCCTTGGACTAGTTGCTGTTCTTTGCCTTGTCATTATTTATGTACAGCAGTAAAACATTGGACATTTGGTAGCCATGTATGTAACTGATAGAACTATACACTTGGGCTTTTTGAAAGCCAAAATAGTTTGACATATTTCATATTGTGTACTGGCTATTTTGTAATTTAAATTATAAATGAGTGTTCTTTAAAACTCAACTCTTTGTTATAACAAGGATGAATATATATTTTTAACTATCTATTAGCCTATTCAAACTCTTTTTAACTCCTATGATCTGTACCTACCTTTAGATACCGCTTCCCCATGCCAAATCTGAACATCACGAAACAGCGACAGGTCAAATAGCACGGCATGGAGTTGCAGTGAAACGCTGTAGTTCTTGTAAAGTTCCAATAAAAACATGTTGAAAGAAAAAGGGGCAATGTAGCTACGAATAAGTTTTAATTGGAAAACTGTTGCACCTGCACCTCCGTTGAAAAATCCCATTTTGGGATATATTTGTCTCTGTTATCTCTGCATAGTACAAAACAAAGTAACTGCTAACTGTCACTATCACTACAGTGCTGTGAAGATAATAACGCTAGTGTGTTCAAACTGAAAATAATATATTTACTGTTGGTGGTAGTGTTTTGGGTTAAATGTAAGTTTTTATATGTTATACTCGGGCCTTCAGAGATGATTCTGGTGCTAACTTCTTTTTGTGAATTCTACGGCTGGGTGCCCGGGAGTGCCTGCCATTCTGTCCCTAGCTGCTTGCATGTTTTTTCTAGAGACATTTTCGGTGCATTTTTCCCCCCAAAGTTCATAATTTTATAGTTCTTTTCTAACAATTATTCTTAAGATGTAAAACGATGCATTTTCTGTCATGGCATGGAGTTTTTCTCCCAAAAAAGTGATTTCTGTCTTATTTAAGGAAAAAATCAAATAATTTTTCTTTAATATCTGTATTGAAGAGTACAGAAGTACAGAAGCAAATCACTTGTTTAAATTTAGAACTCAGTAGCCACTTGTAATATTCTAAGATTAAAGCCAGTTGGCTAGCCATGTCTCTAATGTGTACTATGGAGTTTTATAAAAACAAGCATTTCTTTAAATACATTTTGAAAATGAAAAATGACTTTGATATTTTTGGTTTTGCTAAAAACCCTAAATTCTTATACTTTTGTCTAAGAGTCATCTATTTGAACAAAGAAACATAAATACAAAGTGATGTGGTGAGGCGTTTTGTTTGACAAGACCTGCTCAGTTAATTTGTCTAAAGTGTGTTTACTAGGCTGCTTTGTAACGTTCTTACTCATGCAATTTTAAACATTCTGCAAGAAATTCTGAAGCAGAAAATTCAGCTTAAGTGAGAACATTTAACTTGGCTTTCTGAAATCAGTACCTGCACAAAAGAAGTCAGGAGCACAGACGATTGTGCATCTCTGCATTGTAGATAAACATAGGCCTTTAAGTTTGGCTTTCCAAAATCCAAAGTTTGTACTACATCATTGGTTTTTTTTTATTGTGTTTACGATATTTTTACGTTTACCTTTGCAAGCTGAGTATCAGTGTCCGGTGTCTGGAAAAGGGTCTCCTTTTTATACAGTAGGATTGCAAGGTTCCAATAGAATCCATGAGATTTTTCGTAAGTGCACAAAATCCTAGTGAGTACATTCTTCCGCAGTGCTACCAGGAAAGCCGGTTTCCTTTTGGAATGCAAAATAAAAGATGTAGTGCACATAATAGCAGCTCTGCTTCTACCTGTGCTTCTTGTCATAAGTGCTTTAAAAGACTCTTAGTGTGTCTTACATAATTCCCTGACAACACTATGCGTGTGCACACTAAAGTCAGTGGATATATGTTATAGGAAAAAGTAGGGTGTGTTTGATGGTTTTGCCTCTACATACATTATGGATTAATGTAGTATGTCATCAAAGTTTTTGCTTAAAATAGAAAAATCCTGGTTATAAAATATTTTTTCTTATTCCACACATCAGGATGCAGATTGTACTGTTATCTTGAAGTGCAACATAATTTCTTTGGTTCATGGTATAAAAATAGATTTGAAATGATTCTCAATTATTTCAGTTTTAAATATAAGTAAAAAGATTCCTTATAAGCCAAAAAGTGGCAGTTAAGAGTGCTAAGGTCATCAGACTGCTGGTGGGCGCGGCATCGGTACTGCCAGCCCTGTGTTCAGAGAAGAAGTCAGGAACTAAACCCAACCTGACCACACATAAGTAGATCTGTTCTCTTTGAACTGAACACTATTTTGTGCAGCTCATTTTCCTGTGTTAAGCGCCATTCTTGTGAGAACAGAGTGCCTTTGTCCACAGGAGCCACATGAACTGGCTCATAAGAGCCCATACTGCATGTCCTTCTGCCTTCGGTGACATCACATTGGTAGATTAAATTGGCTGTGGTGAGAATATTTGCATCATAAAAATTGGCACACACTACAAAGAAGGACTATTTTTTCTAAAGAGCCAGTTGTTTAAAAAAAACCTCAGCATATTCCCAATCAGCCATCCTTGAGGCCACATTTCCATGGCTACCACAGTCTTCAAAGAAAAGAAGATAACACGTGGTATGAAACTAGAGAAGCATGTGCGGCATGCCCCCACGTACCCACCCAGAACCACCTCTGCATTTCTTCCATGTGAGGCTGGAGCACAGTTGTCTTTGAAGTATGTGTCTGACTGAAGTTTTCTTGAGAGAAAATCTTTCTGGGTTGCCAGTGAGCTGCAAGTCCACAAAGGACAAGCCAGCAGATCAGGAAGAGAGAGCCATCATTTTTGGCTTAAGACCAGTTGAAATTTATAATCTTAAAAAATTTAGGCACTGAGAAATTCAGAGATCTTTGGCTTATAACTTCTATTTGTTTCACAAATGTTCATTACAGATTATTGAAACCACTTTCATTATCAGTTTTTGGCCTTAAAATGAAAACAAAAGAAAAAGATCAAATTATACTTGTAGACCTGTTAAAACTCTAGTAAATACTTGCGGGAAGAACATACAAATTCAGAAATACACAGGTCAGAGGCTTTGGCATTATTGGTGGATTTAGTCTGTTGTAACTACAGCTTCTCTGTCCAAGACTTAAAATTTTTGATGTTCCTTAGGGGTCAGACCAGCCGCCTGCTTTCTATCCTCCACACATCTATATGTTGTTATTTGCATACTAACGGCTCCATCTGCATCTCCAGTTGTGAGCACTGGGCAGGCTAAAAGATCCCTCAGTTTAACTGCTTACAGAATTCCTCAAATTTAGCACATTCAAAAGAGACCTCATCTTTCTCTAAAGTCTTCTCTTTGCATTCCCCTCCCCTTCAGCATCGGCACAATCCTCTCCCCAACTCCTGAGGAGGAATGGTAAGGACAATCTTCAGCTCCTATCTCTCCCACAATGCCCACGGATAACCAATTACGAGTCCTACCTATTTTGTTTCTAATGATGTCTTTAATCTTTCTCCGTCTCTTCTTTCCCAGCATCACTCACAGTCTGATCTCCCCTGTGAGAATCCTAATGGCTCTCCCCACCTCCATTGCCCACTCTGTAGTTAAGTAAAATTTCTCAAATATGACTTTGATTTCCTTGACTTTACTCTTTTGAGTGATTTCTTGTCGCTGTTATGGGAAAGCCTATACTCCATAATAGTTATGTCTCCCTTCATAATCTAGTCCTTCCACACCACCTCTTCCTATACCACTACCCTCTCCAGACTCAGCTACACTGAATGTTTTTATCCATTTCTGGAAAGAGACATGCTTTCTTCAAAGCACTTCATATGTGCCTTACCTTTTTAGCCCAACACCTGCCCCAACCAGTCAGTCCAACAACCACATGGAGTACTTAGCTTAAACATCATCAAACTTCCCTTTTTAAGTACAGTTTGGGTGTACAATGTGCTTGGTGTTCTTTTTAATGTAGAAATTCATCCTCAACAGTGCTTATGCAATACAGCCTCTGTCAGTTTCTTCCATTAGGGAGTAGCTTCGCATGGACAGAGAATGTGTCTGTTATGTCTGTATTACATTGCCAGTGCCTACCAGGAGAGCTGGCATGTAATAGGTTCTCAAAATAATTGTCAAATGAGTAAATCAACTTCACTTCTTCACATTCTCCCCATCTTCCATTAACAAAGAAGCACAGGGATGGTGGCTTTGTCTCTATGGTAGAGTGTTTGCCATGCATGGTCAAAGCCCTGGGTTCTTTCCTGAGCTCTGAGAAGGAAAACAAAGAAGGATGAAGACCTACCGTTGGTTGCACGCTGCTGTGTTTTATAAAAAAGAGATCAGATATGTTTGTAGAGCCAAGTATGGTAAGGTGTAGGAGTGCCTCAGCGGCCATGCTGAAGCATCCCTTCCCCTGAGGTACCAGCCATATGATGGGTATAGTGTAGAATAGAGTTTATTTAGGACATGGGAAGGGGAGTTGAGAAAGAGCGGGGAGAGAGAGATTGTGGGGGGGAAGGGAGGGAGGGGAGGGGGGGGGAGGGAGGAGGGAGCTGAAGAGGAGGAGAGGAGGGCTGACCTGGAACATGTGGAGAGGGGGGAGGGGGAAGAGGGAGGGAGAAAGGGGTCTGGGAGAGAAAAGACAGAGAGTAAGAGAGAAGAGGAGAGGCCAAACAGCCCCTTTTGTAGGAAGCCAGGCCTATTATTGCCGGGTTAACTGTTGGGAGGAGCCTAGAAGGAATGCTAACACACATTAGAATTCTTTGGTTCCGAAAATAGTAATTGTGCATAAAAGGAGTGGTTGCATGTGTACATTACAATAATATTTATTCACGTGACTGCCGTTGCTGTTTGTGTACACATACAGCATTACTACCATACATTCACATTTCTAGGGAAAATGTATTTTTGATGCCGTGTTTGGTTGAGTAACTAACTATCCAGAAAGAATATTTTACAATGTTTACTAAACTTTGATTTTACCAATATTTTTCAATTGGATCTTAACTGCTAAATTGTAATTTTTTTTCAATAACAACTTTAAAAGCAAGAATTTTCAACTATCTGATCTCGATATTTTAAACTGTAGAACAAGTTCGTTGTTCCATTTAGCCGAGTACCCAAATATTGTATGTTAAATAACAAGTGTTCTTTTCAAAGCCGCATTCCATGCCTTTCTGCATCCGCACATGTGCTTCCTTAGTAATGGTACCTCAGTGATGCCCAGCAGCAACCGAGGTGATTGTCTACTCCTGTATGGAGCAAAAATCAGTACCCACATCAGTTGTGGATTAAATAGCCCAAGTAAGCTCACCCTTAGCTCCAAGTGGTTGTCTTATCTTTGCCTTTGGCTGTTGGAAGAAATTTGGAAGATCAGATCCAACAGCTTCATGGTTGCAAATGAGCTATCTTTAGCAACTCTAATTTAAACCTTAAAGTTATAAAAGTCTTTCAACATTTCCTAACATAGTGAAGAAATGAAAAGTCTATATACCAATTTTTAATTCCATAGTTGATTAAGAAATTTGAATGATTCTTCATAAAGTGAATATTAAAATCTACTTTATTGAGAATATACGTCATCTATGAAAGCCCTTCTCTGGTTTGTTACAGTCACTTTTATTAATGAGTGTGCTTGGGTTTAGGTACATAACATAAAAAATAGTCATGATACATTGTATTAGCTAATATATTTTTTTGCTCTAAAGCATAAGAATATGTGTATAAATGCAACATACAAACAAAGGCTAAGAAGAAAAGGAACAATACTCCCTTGATGTTAGTTTGAAAGATGAACTATAAATTAGTCTTACATATAAAACCATAATGATAATTTTCTTTATGGTAAAGCGTTTAAATGTGAAGCCAGTTTGATTGGCTTTCAATAAAATCCTACATGAGTATTCCATATATAGAGGTTTCTTAAACTGTGGTTATATTCTGATAATTCCTATATGCACTGAAAATGTCTTCACAGGTCAGAAATAGATTTCATACCCTTAATATGTAGGAATATTACACTTAGCAAATTGGCACAAAGAGTGTTAATTATTTACACTTACGATCCCATGACTAATTTGAGAGCTGTGGTTCATTGGCACATTTCTGAGACTGATTCCTACATATCACTAGCCTGGGAACTGATCAAAATCAAAATTTGAAGTATAGTGTTATACTAAATGGTGTTGTTTTCACACTGTTATGAAGTTTAAAACTAGCAGATCAAACCATATTCATCAGGGATAATCAGTGCAAATAAACAATAAGAGTAAGGCTGTTGTGATAGTTACTCTAGGTCAAGTTCCCTGGGAAGTTGGCTCAGAACAAATTAGCGTGCGGGAGCATCAAGGAGGCCCCTGGGATCAGCACCCGAGAGCTGTAAAAGAAGCAAGCAGAGAGTCAAGCATACAGTCAGAACAGGCCTAGGTAGTACTATGGAGTGCTCCAAAACTACCAGGGCTCTTCAGCACTGTCACACACTGGCAGAAGGCAGTGCTTTCTGGCCAAAACCAATCTTCAGACATGTCTGAGGACCTGAGGTTGTCAGCTAGCAGATATAGATGTAAAGTCTTCAGTCTCAAGTGGAAGAGCAGAGCCACACAATACAGCATCTATTCTAGATCCCATTCTTTTTTTACTTCGCCTCCCATAGTACCTGAGTCCTTCCTAGCTCCATTCTCAGCCAGATGCAGCACTGCTCCTCTTTAACCCCCACACTCACAAGGTAAAAGCAGGCAGACCTCTGAGTTGGAGGCTACCTGTTCCTCTCAGTGCTATGCAAATCATTACATTGTACATTTATTTGTCAAGTGGCTAGAGCGGGATTTGGTTGTGTTACCTAGTTTCTCTAATAAGTCAGATATTGAATTGCAATAAAGCTTTCATGGACTATAAACAGTATATCCAACAGAGACCTCCTAACAGTATTGTGAACAGGTGAAAAATGTAAATGCCATTATTTAAGGTAATAGAAATCCATTTTGTGCACATAAACTTCTTAGATCTAATATCTCGGTCACCCAATCCTCCAGGTGAAACAAATTGTCTTCAAAGTTTTTCTTCTAGCTGGAAGGTTCCAGAATAGTTATAGATGTTTCTAACACTCTGGTTTGAGCTTTCTGGCTCTGTTCCAATGCTCACAGAAGTCTAAATAAAAAAGATTTTCAGAGTATGCTCGAAATAAGATGTTCAATGACAGAGAAGAACACATCTATAAAGAGACCACGTCCTGTGCACCACCACCACCCTAGCATGCAATAGCAACTGACTTGTGACTTGGCTTTAATCATGATTTTCCTACTTATTTTTAGCACAAAGGATCTTTGCATCCAGATTTGGTAGTTCAGCAGGCACACAGAGAAAAGCTTTCTCCAGTCTTAGTCCAGAATATTGTGGGGCCCTTACAAGTGCTTTTAGCTTCTATTTTTATCTCTGGAATCTTAGTCATATACCAAGATCAAGTAAGACAATGACCCAAAGCCAGTTATATACCCAAACTATAACAGTGTTTAGCCATAATTTTCCCCTTTGCTTACAGGAAAGTATTAGAACTATGTCCAAACAAACTTTCAGATCAAAAGATTTCTTTATGGCAGATTTGAATTTAAGAATAGGCTCCACTATTTACTAACTGTAGGATTTGTTAAGAAAGAAAGAAAGAAAGAAAGAAAGAAAGAAGAAAGAAAGAAAGAAAGAAGAAAGAAGAAAGAAGAAGAAAGAAAGAAAGGAAAGAAAAGAAAGAAAGAGAAAGAAGAAAGGAAGGGAAGGAAGAAAAAGAGAGACAAAAGAAAGAAAAATCTTATCTACATCTCTTTAAACTTCAAATCTCTACCTGTGAGATGGCAAAATTAATATAAATGAAGTGATTTTCATATAGCAAACTTTCAGTGTTACCATTATTAAATGTAACTGTTGGTATCGAAGAGACGGCATTCACTTTAAAGCTCACGCACCGAGAACCACTAAAGCTTATTCTGCTGCTGGAGAAAAATAAATATATTCTACAAAAGAAGATTTGTTTTCAAGTCTTTATAATTTAAATCCTTGTGAACGGTTACTGCTCTGAGAAGTAAAAACAGGACCCCACAGAGGTGGGGAGCGGGGTGCAGGGTCCGTGTGACCACATCTTTAGCTTTGTTGCTTGAAACATTTAACCACAGTCCCACACAGTTTCTGTTGCCCCCTTTTCTTAACAGCAAGATGGAAAACCACACTCAGCAGTGTACCCACAGTTCTGCTGTGCATTCGAGCATTTACAATATGAAAGCGATCCTGAAAACATTTCTAACCTCTACTGTGTGACATATGCCAAAAGTATTATGGTATGTTTACAGGATCACGTCATCAAAGTAAAAGTTACAAATCTAATCCATTAGTGTATATAATAATTTAAATGACTGCCGGCAGTGGTGGTGCATTCCTCTAATCCCAGCACTTGGGAGGCAGAGGCAGGGGATTTCTGAGTTCGAGGCCAGCCTGGTCTACAGAGTGAGTTCCAGGACAGCCTGGGCTATACAGAGAAGCCCTGTCTCGAAAAAAAATAATAATAATAATAATTTAAATGACCAACTGAGATGCTTCAGCAGTTAAACATTACACTGGGTGTACTCCCCACTCAAAATAGTATTTTCACATTAAAAAAAAAAATCCATCCCAAAGCAATGTCCACAGATAAAGTCTGTAGACAAGTAGAAGCCAAGCAATGTAATAAATGGTTGTATTTTCATAAATCTTATTTTTTTTTTTTGTCTATGAAAAAAGCATGTTGCATATGTAATGTGATATTTCTTTGACTTGTCTGTTTGATCAATCCTACTCTGCCATTAAAAGTGTGCTATCTGGACCCACCCATCGGTATTTGCAGTCTGGCCCACCCCTTCCTATTTCCTTTCTGCACACACACATTTCTCAGTGCCCGAACAGTATTTTCTTGAACTGGATGCTCATGCATGTGGACTTTGTGAAGACCTGAGCGAGAGCTTTACTTTATTCCATCTCAGTGCATTTCAGAACTGGTTCTCCTACATTTTCTTCGATGTCAGGTTATGCTTGTAGGGACATTTATGAGATGCTCAGATAGAGCTGGGCTTGGCCAGGTAAAGTGCTTCTCAGGCATTTCATTTCCAAGCTGTAAGAGACATTTCCCAGGAGCTTTATGCCTGGCCATTTGTTCATAATTGCTTCTGCAATGGAAACACTGCATTTTTTCCTCCCATACCATACTGCTGACACTCAGGTCTGTGACATAGGCTTTCTTCTCCCATCAACCTGGCCTGCAAACGCCTCAGGGTTACAAAAGACAGTTTAAAAACAAAAATGACAGAAATACCTAGAGGGGGCGGGAGGCAGCAGAGGAGGAAGAGGGGAGAGAAAGAAGAGAGAGAGAGGCAAAAGGAAGAGGAGGAGACAGAGAAGAGACCTAGACTAAAGTCTTGTTCACAGTTACAGGGGCTTTCCTAGCACCATCTCCTGAGGTTGGCAGTGCTCTGTGATCTCTGGAAATCGAGTGAAACAACTCCTGAAACCACCATCTTTCACAAATGAGTCATGTCTGTCTGTGACATGAGTCTGCTGCGTCCTCAGCAGCCACACTTCATATGGTCTGTCACCTTTGTGCTTGGAGAGCAGCATGAATAGATGCTGTGACCAGCTTGTTTTGTCTTTAATATCTATGCAGGGCCCTGCTCCCAGAACTATGATTTTACTACAGTCTAATATTTAGAGGTTGCCTAGAGAAAAGATTTAAGAAGTTGCTTTTTGAGTAATTTGAATGTACAATCATAGCAAAACTGAGATAGAATTTTCTGTGAGACACCACCTGATGCCATTGTTGCCTTTGCATACATAGCAAAGGACATCAATATCAACTTACCTGCAGTTTAATGTAGAGACAGATAATGAATACAGGAAAAGCTCAGAAGTGGTACCTATCCTGAAGGTATTGTAGTTTAAATGTGAAATGCTACCTATATAAGGCAGGGTTCTCATATATATGGGATTTGGTAGAGTGGCATACAGGCTGTGTCTAGGCTAATCCAGCATTGGCCATATTCTAACAGAAAGTCCAAGAATGTAGCAGCTGTTCGGTCTCTGAGGCTGGATGTCTCAGTGGTCTTCAGTATATGCAGGAATCCTGGAGAAGTAGGCTCTAACGCCAGTGAAGGATTAGACTTGCCAGTGAGAGGGAGGGCAAGCAGGCAGAAAACAAAAACCTCCCCCTCCAGTGCCCTATATGGGTGCCACAAAAAGGAGTAACCCATATTTAAGGCGAACGAACCCACCTCAAACAACCTGGATTTAAAATGGGGTCTTCCCACTTCAAATGATTTAATTAGGAAAAATCCCTCACAGGTGTACCTGCTTGGATTTTAGTTAATTCCATGTGTAGTCAAGTTAATGACTAAGAGTATCTATAACAACTCCACCCCTTGTCTACATGATGCATAATTCTATCTCCGTAAGTCATGCTTAGTTTCCAAATGAATTACCAAGTCATAATTATGCCTAAATTGATATAACTATCTCATTACTATAGCAAACACATGATATATTTTAGAATAAGTGGTATTGTCTCTTAAGGAAAATTCTTTTAGAATCTCAACCATAAATATAACAATCATTGGTATTCTCTCACTAATGTTATATTGCATGATTAATCAAGAAAATAAAACAAATATCTGCACAAACACATCTTAACAAAATATAGCTGAAAGACTCATGTCAATTAGAATCCTTGTTTTTTGCAACTGATTACATGACAAGCTGGTATTTATAACTGTCTTCCTCTACTACTGTTTCTGTATTCTTCCACCCTCAGCAAGCACCTTGACAGATCTTGGTTCTTTTCCTGGAGGAGGGACCCATGCCTTCATTCCTCATCCTGCCAGGATTGGATTATTGTAGTTTCCCATTGACTTCCGCCTTAGTTCTTGTTCTATTGCTATGAAGAAACATCATGACCAAGAAATTCCTGTAAAATAAAGCATTTAATTGGAGGCTTGCCTACAGTTCTAGAAGATTAGTCCTGATTATCATGGTGGGAAGCAGACAGGCCTAGTGCTGGAGCAGTACCTGAGCAAGAGCTTTACATCGACATCTCAACCAACAGACACAGAGGAGACTGGGCCTGGCATGGGTTTTTGAAACCTTGACATTCACTCCCGACACATCTTTTCCAACAAGATCACACCTCCGAATTCTTCCCAACAGTTCCATTAACTGATGACTAAGCATTCAAATATATGAGCCTCTGGGGGCCATTCTTATTGAAACCATCCCCCTACCCCCATAGGTTCACATGTTTGGACACTTGGTCCCCATCTGGCGACACTTTTGGGGAAGCTTGTGAAACCTTTTAGATGTGGAGCCTTCCTGGAGAAAATGGATCACAAGCCATGATGTTTCCTAGTTGGGCCCATTATCTGTTCACTCTCTGCTTCCTGAGTGATAGATGCAGCCAGCCTTCTGCTCCTCTCAAGCATGCTTTCTTACCTTGCTGCCAGGTCTTCCTCACCGTGGTAGACTGTGTCTTTCTGAATTGTAAGCCAACATATACCCTTTCTACCCTAAGTTGATTTTGACTGGGTATTTTATCACAGCAGGGGAAATAATCTAAAACAAGAAGTTGTATAAACTCTTTCTTTTCCAAGATTAGAGCGCCTGGAAGCAGCACCATAACAAAAGCAACCAACATGCCAGAAGCAAGTCTTTGTTTCTAAGACTGTTCCACAATAAAAGGAGCCCAGAGTCCCTGGAGAAATGGCTGATTGCATTGCTAGGCAGGCAGCATACAACTGAGCCTGAAATATCTTCCAGTGCCCATTTAAAGAAGTACCAGAATTGCATGAAACTCTCATCTCTCTCATTCTCCTATCCATTCTCTCTCTCTCTCTCTCTCTCTCTCTCTCAACCCACACACACACACACACAAACCACACAAGAGGGGGAGTAGATTGAAGAAACAATTGAAAAGATCTCAATAACCAGTAGTTGGTACGATCTGAACAGCAAAGCCTTAAAGGATCCTGGAGAGAAGGAAGGCTGGAAGGATGGCAGCCTGGTGATTTCCCTTTAATTCCTGCTAGCCATGGAGTATCTTCAGTACATCAGCATATCACCGAGAGTCCCTCCTTGGGAGGAAATAGCAGGTGCTGAGTCCCCTCTGGAGTATAAGGTTTTCATGGTCTGACAAGCCCTTCTGACAGCACCACCTGTTTTCCTCTCATTAGGAGATCCTCCAGCTCCCGGAACTTAAAAGCAGTGGTGCCTGAGGATCTCCACTCTGTTGTTGGTCAGCTGCCTGGGTCTCCAGTGATGACTGAGAAACATGCGAATGACGAGCATGTGAAGTAACAAAGCAAGGGGAAGAGCACATACCAGCTGCTCTAGAAGTTGTTTGTGTCTTAGCTCCCCTACTTGTAACTACCTGCAAACATCTCTCCAAGAGGCAAAATATTGCTGGATAATGTTTCAAACGTTTTCATGTGTGATAATTGACGCATTAGATGCTCTACCTCTTGTCTGCTATTTGTCTGCCCCAAACAAGTGGTTTTCTTTCTCTTTCTTTTTTCTTTTTCTTTTCTTTTCTTTTTTTTTTTTTTAAAGGTCTATATAGCTTTTTTAAGAACCACAAGCTGAGATTTCTTTTAGTAAATAAAATTCTTCTCAAAGTTTTCCACAAAGGGCTGGCCTTCAAGATGGAAATTTCCCAAGTATTTTTATTTGCCACAATAACAGCTGCATGCATGGTCAGGCCTGATCACAGAGGGTGGAAGCCGGAGATGGCAGAGCATTTCAGGCTCAGAGGCCAAGGTATTTTCTACACTTGGTCTGTCAGGGCTCAAAGGCTCTGTCATCACAGACTGACTGTCGGGAAGGCCAAGTTTAATGGAATAGAAACGTCAGGCATGACACTGAAGATCTTGAAAGTGGGAACTCACCACTACCCATCCCTTTATCTTAATTTTTAAATGGTTATTCACACAGCTGCTTGCCATGGGTGGTGGGAGTGTCAATGAAAAACATTGGTGGTCAGTAATAAAAGCTTAAATTCTGGAATCCCTGAACATACGTTCATGAAGTTCAAACATACATTCCTAACGCCTCTACTATCACCATAGCAGAATGCCAGGAAGTGAGGAATAGGCCTACGTGGGGGCCAAGAGGAGTTCCTCAAGAAGCCCCTTGCAAGGTCTGCCTACCACTCTTGTGTTTTTCCTTCAAGTTGTTATAGTGCCTGTCTTAATTTGACTAGATAAACAAATGGTCAAGCTCATTTATTACATTTAATACCTCCTTCTATAATATTTCAAAATGCTTTGCTATCCTGCTCAGATGATCCTTACTGTGTCCTGGATAGTTTGAGAGTTGAATGTAATAGCTTAAATTAAAGAACCACAGTAAAGAAGTTCAATGGAGCCAGTCAGTGGGGGGTGCGCGCCTTTAATCCCAACACTGGGGAGGGAGAGGCAGACAGATCTTTGAGTCTGAGGCCAGCCTAGTCTACAGAGTGAGTTCCAAGACAACCAGGTAGACATGGAGAAACTTTGTCTCAATAAAACAAAACAAACAAAAAGGAGGAGGAGGAAGGAAGTGGTACTGGTTGTTATTTAGTGGGAGCCATTCTGACCACTGCCACCCTGTTGTTTGCACAGCTATCTCTAAAGCCCCCACCTCCTTGGGGCAATGAACCAAAAAAACTGTGATTCCCTCCCCGAATTCAAGGCGAGGAGAGCACTGGAAATGGTGGGTTTCTGCCTCCGTTTGGAGAAAAGGATTGCCAAGGTCTTCCAGGAAAGACTCAAAGGAAAGCTTAGCCACAGATGATGGCCTCAGGTAGATTGGAGCTTCCCACAAAGGCACATCTTGCCTAAGTGCCTCCGTGACCGAGGCAAGTTGATCTCTGTTCAGAGCTTGCTGTTCCTGTTGTAACAGCAGCAGCACAGCACAGAGCCATCTATGTTCCCTGGGCTGTGCAAAGACAGACTTTGAAGAGAGGAGGAAATTGATAGAGGCTCCCACTAGAAGTTCCCCTTCTTGGAATTTACATCATACATACATGCATATATATATACAGAGAAACTGGCTTTCTAGAATTTCATATATATAATATATATATATATTTTATGTATATGTATATGTATATGTATATGTATATGTATATGTATATATTCATTTATGTATATGGTTAGATAGATACTTTCATTGTAATGCGATTATGAGTCTGTTATCTAAACATTTTTATCCCTGAACTTGAATTACCATAGAGTGAAAACTGACAATATGGCCCAAACATCAAGTTAGAATCCTTATAGCAGCATATTTTCTGCTTTACATATAGGTGCACATTCTATATTTTAATTACTATAAAGCAAGCACGATTGTGACTGAGACAAGGCCATGTAGCTGTTGACAATTGTGAGCTGCTGGGACAGAGAGAGACAGTTTTTCCAAGTGTAGTCCCTGGTAAGTCAACTGTGCATCAGTAGGAGACCACACATCCAATAGACAGGTCATCCAGACAAAAACTAAACAGAAATGGTGGTGCTAGATGATGCTATAGATCAAATGCACCCGGCAGATATTTACAGAACATTTCACCCACATATCAAAGACTATAACTTCTTAGCACTTCATGGGACCTTCTCCAAATTGACCATATACTTGGACACAAAACAAGTCTCAAGAGATACAAGAAAACTGAAACAACATCCTGCATCCTATCTGATCATCGTGCATTAAAGCTGGCTATCAATACAACAGAAACAAAAGGAAGCTTACAATTTCACGGAAACAGAACAACTCACTGAATGGAAAATGTCGGGAAATGAGAAAGAAATTTTAAAGTGTTTAGAATTGAATGAAAATGAAAACCCAACATACCCACACCTATGGAACACAATGAAGGGTGTTCTAAGACGCTAGTTAATAGCACTAAGTGCTTATAGAGAAATATTGGCAAGACCTCAGCAACATAACAGCATTCCTGAAAGCTCTAGAAAAAAAAGAAGAAACTACATCCAAAAGGAGGAGACAGCAAGAAATAATCAAACTCGGGGCTGAAATCAATAAATTAGAGATGATTGTTGAAACAGTGTTGGTTCGTTGAGAAAGTCAGTAAGCTTGATAAAACTCTACTCAAATTAACTAAAGGATGGAGCAAGAAGATCCAGGTTAATAAAATTAGAGACAAATGGGGGGGGGGGGAGTAACAGCAGAAAGAAAAGATTCAGTCAATTGGGACCCAGCTGGTGTCCAGCAAATTTGGGCTTTGGAATGCAGGACACTCCAGAATTCTGAGGAGGAGGAGAAGGGGGAGGACGAGGAAGAGGAAGAGGAAGAGATGGTTGCCTTCAGGACTCCAGGGACTGACTCACCAGAGACCGCGGTCCCTGTGCGCGAAGCTACTGCCTCTGGCAAGGGAAGGGATCTTACTAAACTACTGCTAGCAGAGGGAAGGAACTCAACCCTGTCTAAGTCTCCACGTGCTGCACACTGCAGTCAGCAACTGCTGTGGCAGTTTCCAGCCTGCAGATCGAAGTCCTTACAGAACACTTCAGAGACCTGCTGCTCCGGAAGTTATTGAATAGTAATCCTCTGACCTGTAGACTCGCTCTGCTGGGAACAGCCTCTTGGTTGGCACTCTGAGGCCTTCTAGAACTCTGATCGGGAATACTTCTTAGAGCTGTAGTTAGCACACTATCTTTGCCTAGAGTTCAAATGTATTTCGTTTAAATCACAAAAGAGCCTTGGCAGGAGTGGAAAAGAGCCCCTGCGGGAATAGCAGTCTGTATCTATTCAACAGCTGCCTCGATACAGTCATACAGCCGCCTAATCTTTAACAGAGATGTCAAAATCACACATGAGAACAAAGACAGTATCCTCAACAAACGCTTCTAGTAACCCTGCATGGAGTTCCAGTGCTTAGAACAGAACTCAGCGCCATCCTTTCTCTCGCCCTGCACAAAAATCAATTCACCCAGGCAGTGGTGGCACATACCTCTAATCCCAGCACTTGGGAGGCAGAGGCAGGCGGATTTCTGAGTTCGAGGCCAGCCTGGTCTGCAGAGTGAGTTCCAGGACAGCCAGGGCTACACAGAGAAACCCTGTCTCAAAAAAACAAAAAGAAAAAAAAAATCAATTCACAATATATCAAAGACCTTAATTAGACCTGCAACTCTGAATTTCTGGGGGAAAACACAGGCAAGGGATGGTGAGCCCAGGGCCCTATGCAGTCAGAGCAAGTGTCCTGCCTCTCAGGTACACTTCTTGCCCAAGGCTTTCCTGGTATAACAGCCACCACCCAAAGCCTCAGCTGCAGTGCTGCTCCTCAGATGCAAGCAACCTTTTCCCATCGCCTAGAAGCCTTTCTTGTTGGGAAGAATCTATTTCCGGCTGACTGCCAAACTGAACTCTGGTTCTCTGAGGGAAATGGCTCCCCCTTTTGGCTGAACAGAGCTCAGCTAGTCTTCCTTCCCACCGCATCTCAGCGTCAGCCTGTGTGTAAGGCTGGTCTGACGTAAGGATGTACTCTAGTTTTTATTATAGGCCTAGAGTTTTAGTCTTCATTTAAAAGACAAATAATTTGGGCCCTGCTGAAGTACTTAGAGGGTTTTTAGTAAAACACTAAGACAATTGTATATATATTATTATAAAGTATTAGTGTTCTGTCTTGGGTGGGAAGTTTGTGCCATGCTGTGCTGTGGTGGGGAGATCCTTGTCGTTATGTGAGGCTGAAGCTTTTGCCATGGCACACATGTGGAAGTCAGAGGACAACTTCATGAAGTCAGTTTTCTCCTTCCACGTTTATGGGTGTCCTGGAGAGTAAACTGGGGTCACTGGACTTACACAATCAACAGTTTGCCAGCTGAGCCATCTCACTGTTCCCAACACATTTTTTATAAAATGTAAAATTTTGAATACAAATTTTAAGACAACTTGATTGATGTCTTATCAAAACACTCAAAAGGATTTGTATAAGGAGGGAAGACAGATGGCGACTGTTTTCTGTGACAGCTGCCATTTGCTCTCTTCCTTATTGGTGAAGTTGCCTTAGAAAGCAGGGCAGCCTTTGCTGACTCAGCAATAAATGCACAGCATGAGCCTTATCTGTAAAGGGCCAGACAGTTAGCATCTTCACAGGCCATGCGATTTCTGATGCTGTGACTTCTGATGCAGTTTTTAAAATCTTGGGAAAAAACCTGAAATCAGCCCGATACGGAAGAGATGACCATTGTTCCACTCCAGCAAAACTGCTTTTGAACCTTGAAATTTCAATCTGTTGTATTTCACTGAATCTTAATAGATATTAGTATATTTCTCTCTTCTTCTCTTCCTCCTCCTTTTTTTTCCCAAAAATGAACCTTGGTTTTTGAGCTATGCAAAGTGGGTGGCAAGCGAGATTAGGGAGCAGATCTGGCCAGCCTGCTTGAGTGTGCGTCTCCCACTTGGCCATACCTCCTCAGCTCCAGCCACACTGCCAGTAGTCGCCAGTTCATCGCGCCGTGAACATCCTGAAGTACCTCACCAAAGCCATTTAAAATGAACTCACAACATATGTCTCATCCCGGCCATCTGCCTGCCTGTCGAAAGCCACTGTTTCTGTTCATTGCACACTATTTCCCAGTCACCCAGGCTTGACAGTTAGAACTCCTGGTCCTCTGACTCAGGACCCTTGTCGAGTTCTGTCTTGTTTTGAGAATGTCTTTGCTTTCAGTTCTCATCTCCAGCACCAGCAGTTCTGAATCCTGCTGTCCAGCTGTGGCCCTGACATTGGTTTTCCCCCCAGTGTGTCCAGCATGGCTATTGGCTAATAGCACAGGTCCTAAAGCGTTCCTCCAATTGTGTCACTGTAGAATTATAAAGCTTTATCTTGTTCTATTATTTACCAAATGTAATACAAACGTTTTCAATTGGTAGTTGTCTTAGTTAGAGTTTTACTGCTGTTCGTAAACAGATACCATGACCAAGGCAACTCTTATAAGAACAACTTTTAACTGGGGCTGGCTTATAGGCTCAGAAGTTCAGTCCATTATCATCAAGGGCGGGAGCATGGCAGTGTCCAGGCATGGTGCAAGAGGAGCTGAGAGTTCTACATCTTCATTTGGAGAATACTGGCTTCCAGGCAGCTAGGATGAGGGGTTTAATACCCATGGCAAGCCGGGCAGTGGTAGCGCACGCCTTTAATCCCAGCACTTAGGAGGCAGAGGCAGGCGGATTTCTGAGTTCAAGGCCAGCCTGGTCTACAGAGTGAGTTCCAGGACGGCCAGGGCTACACAGAGAAAACCTGTCTAGAAAAAAAAAAAAAAAAATTCCATGGCAACAGTGACACACCTACTCTAACAAAGCCACACCTCCTAATAGTGCCAAGCATATACAAACCATCACAGCAGTGAAGGCCTTTAAGACATTATATCAAATATGTTTCTAGTCTTGCTTCATTCTAAATGCACTCAGCCTTCACAAACAAGTGTCGCGCACTAACGTACTGTTAGAATAATAAGCAAGGCTAGCATGGTTCTGCTCTGTTTACAGTCTAGCTGTGGGAAACGGGTTAACCAAGTTGTCCCGTAAAGACAGAAGGTAAAACTGTGGCGAAGTATCCTGAAGTAATCCTTTCAAAGAACAGACAGAACCTTCCTTGTAGTGTTTTATACAACAGGAAGCTATCAGCTAAGGCCTGGTTCCACTGCAGGGAAAGATGTTACTAACATCCTTTCTAAAATGCAGGTGCTTAGGTGGCAACGATGAAACATCCTTCCTCACTAATGTGAGCAATATGTATTGTTTCCATGGTATGAAGAGACCCTGCTTCCTAGCCATATTCCCTAGTGCTGGTTATATGTCTGTATACAGTGTGTGACAGAAATAAAGATACTCCCCCGAAGTATGCAGGATATCACAACACCCACCAACACACACACACACACACACACACACACACACACCCTTGAAAGCATGCCTGGAAGAAATACTCCAACAAGAGAAAAAAATACTCCTAGAGGCTTTGAGAACTGTAGAAAATAAGATTATATAAAACTCTATTGTGGTGATATTTCTGCTCGTGTGTACATATGTCAAAGCTTATAAAATTTTGAGCTTTAAACACGAGTAGTTACTCAGAGTATGGCTGGTCTCAGTCTTGCCAAAGAAGCTTCTTTTCATAAGGTACAAAGCAGACATTCCTAACTGGTCAGAGTGCTGAGAATGAGAATGCTCATCTTTAACTAAGACATCTATACCGCCCCCTACAGGGCCCAGCAAGCACTGCAGAAGAGAGAAGAGAAGAGCTAATAGATATTAATAGATATTAGCTGGGGTGCTATGCAATGGATATGACATGATCCTCACAATTGTGAACACATAGGAGCAGTGGATACCCACCCAAGATTGGGCTCATCAGAACTTCATAGTGGATAAGGGAGGGGCTCCTGAGGCTGTACCCCTCCCTGAGGAACTTTATGGTTGCCAGGGGAGAGGATATCGTTTTTGTTGAGTGATATAGCCCCTAGTAAGTTATCTTAAAGTTTGGCCATTCCTTTTTATAAGATTAATTTGGTTGGGGTTTACTGTTGTTGTTTTGTTTGTTTGTTTGTTTGTTTGTTTTTGGGACAGGACGCACACAAGTACCACAGCATTGCATGGAAACCAGAGCACAGCTTGTAGGAGGCAGCTGTCACCTTCCACCATGTGGGATCTAGGGTCAAACTCAGGTCGACAGGGTAGGTAGCAAGTCCACTTGCCCTCTGAGTCATCTTGCCAACCCTGTTTTTTTCATTTTTGCAGTGTTGGGATTTGAACCTACGGCCATATGTGCTCTACCACTGAACTGTGTTTCTAGCTCAAAATAATTGCTCTTTTGAAGTAAGACAATGGACTGAACATGTGTATAATTAAGATCTAGTTTAGAGAAAAGTTAAATGACCAGATATAAAAGCATGTAACTAGTAGTATAAAAGGAAGACAGAAGTGAGTCTAGAAATGGGGCATTTGATGGGGGGAATTAGAAAACCTTCCTCTTAAAACGGGTGGCTGATCTAAAAAACAAAAACTGAAGAAATAAAACCATGACATGCTATGAGTTGGCTACTGTTTTGCATGTTTTACACCTATTAGCCAAATTAATCTCATATTGATTGAGGTTAGGTCTTTTATTTTTCCCATTTTATATTTGGAAAACTGAAGCAGAGAATTGCTGCGTGCCTACAGTCCCATAAGCAGCAAATGGTTACCTCATTCATGGAGAAATTGGACGTGGGAAAAGAAAGCAGGTATACCCAGAATTTTTGGTTGCAAACAACAGAACCTGACTTGGGTTGCCTGAATTACTTGAGACTGAGATAACGATTTAAATAATATGTGTTTGGGCACTAAAACAGAATTGGTGGAGGATGGAGAGTGTGGTGGGGAAAGGAAACGCCAATTTAAAGGAGGTGTCTTACCAGGGCCGGGGATGTAGCCCAGTGACAGAGTACATGCTCTGCATAAGGAAACTTGGGGCCCTGGATTCCATCCCCACAACCAACACCATCCAGTTTGTGTGCAACCATGCCTACATATGACTGATGAGAGAGAGAGAGAGAGAGAGAGAGAGAGAGAGAGAGAGAGAGAGAGAGAGAGAGATTGAGAGAGAGAGAGAGAGAACGCACAATCAAGTCACTACTGTGGACGAAGCTTGTATCTGTACATTCTGCATTCATAGAAATTCACAGAATTCTCTGCCTGATGAAGAAGTCACAATTATCTGTCTGCTGTTTCTCTAATGTTTGAACCCCAAGAAAACCTAACTCCATACTCTGGATAGTGTTTCATGTATGGAATCAGGTTCCAGTAACATCAGGAGAACCCTTAAACAGAAAAATCATAAAACGGGTGAAGATATGGCCTTCCCTCAGTAAACTGCCCTCCCTGTAAGCAGGGACCTGTGTTTGGATCCCCAGAATCTGTGTTCAAAGCAAATTGTAACAGTATATGCCTGTTACCCCAGCACTGAGGAGATGAGTCAGGAGGATCCCTAGGGCTTGCTGCCAGTGAGTCGCGTGAAGTGGTGAGTCCCAGGTCTGGAAAAAACCTGTTTCAAAAACTATACTGGAGAGCAATCAAGGAAGATAACTAAGATTGACCTCTGGCCTCTGTGCATGGGCAGGAACATACACACACACACACACACACACACACACACACACACAGACCATATACGCCCCCCCCCACATACACACATGGGGAAGGGAGAGAGAGAAAGAGAGAGAGAGAAAGAGAGATCAAAAGAGTTACAAAACAAGTGACTTCTGACTGAGACTGTCTTAAGGAGACTAAGTACTAATATATACATTCTCACCTTCCCTGTGGCTGAACTCAAAGGTGGATTAAGAAGATTTGAAATGCATTTTGTGTTGTGCTGTAACTAAGTTGATCAGTGTTATAAAACTATTTGCTTGACATGAAAGCTGTACCATATACCAGTCATCAAACTCTAGTAGTTTCCAGTCCTTTGCAGACTTTGACATCTTGTCACTGCAATCTTTGGACACAGATGTCCCTATTCTAATCATTCTCCTCTCTCAACCACGATTTCATGCAGGAAAGGGTTAATAAATTCCCCACCGACTCAATAGTGACCCCAGAGTGTTTCCTTTTCTGTTTTAACTATGCCTAGGCCAAGGCCTGGAAGCTTCTAGCCTCTGTATAATGTCATCTTCCAAGCTGACTGATTCAACCCGGTTTCTCTCTGCTTCTCACTGATTTGACCTGCCTGACCTCATACTGACTTTGGCAATATGTTCTAATCTTCTGGCTTCTTCTCATTCTCTAGCTTGTTCTGTCTTCACCTGTGTCTCACTTGTTCTCTCGGCCACCTCTTTGTAAAACTGTACTCCTGAAATTGGACGTATTCTATCTCTGACTCATTCTGTCAAATCTTTCTCTGATTTGTCAGTCTGTCTGCCCCTCAATTAGATATCACTTTCTTTTTCTTTTTCTTTTTTTTTTTTAATTTATTTATTTATTTAATGTATGTGAATACACTGTCCAACCATCAGACACACCAAGAGAGGGCATCAGATCCCATTACAGATGGTTGTGAGCCACCATGTGATTTCTGGGAGAGCAGTCAGTGCTCTTAACCACTGAGCCATCTCTCCAGCCCTAGATGTCACTTTCAAACATGGCTGCTTTCTTCTACAAACTGACTTTACCTTCATTGTTAGGGATTAAAGATGTGTACTAAAGGTGTGTCTGTATTCCAGCCAGATCATTTTGTAATCCAGGGCATGTCTACATCTGTCTGGATCCTATCTTTGGATGTGATCCCTCATCAGAGCAGCCATTTTGCTGGATTAAAATTCCTCTACAGTGAGCCTTTAGTTTATACCCAGTTCTGTAAATGAAAATGAAAATAAATAAATTGACCTGTTAAAGTTTTTCCGGTCCTCAAATTATTGTCTAACTACTTACATAAAATCTTTTACTGTCATATCATATTTCTTAAGTTGAATCCATTCCTAGGAATATTTGCAAGAGGGTAAGCATACATTCCCTTTGCTATATATTTTTGGTGATTCTCAACAAGGGACAATGTCTATTTCCAGGGGAGATACGTTGACTAGCTGAAGAAAGTTGAGGTTGTGACTGGGGAAGGTATGTGTAACTACCAACTCTTGGGTAGAGACCAAGTTAACAGTTAAACACTCCTCAGTGCACAGAACAGCCCTTTGACAAAGAATCATCCGGTCTCAATACTAATAATGCTGAGATTAAGAAGCCCTGTGCTAGGGACTACTATCTACATCCTTAGTTTCCCAGACTACACTGCAATTACATTAACCAGATTTTTACTAATAGAAAAAACTCACAATGTAAACTGCATGATTCCAATGAATGCTTTATTAATCTACTTTTTTCATTATACGATTTCGAAATTATGTTGTTATTTTTTGTTAATAAGGTTAACTTTCCCCTTAGGTTAAAGAACACTTAGCAGCTTCTTCTTACCCACTTTCAGTGTTCTTTAGTCATTCTTTCCTATTAATCTGGGTGCCTGGCTGCCATTGTTTCCTGTAGGTGGGCTGCTCACTTTAGGGTGGTTTTGATTTTTTGTTTTTTTGGTTTTTGGTTTTTGTTTTTTGTTTTTAATGAAACTCTGTTGCATTGAATTCTCCCAGCTTGTTTTTATGGAAAAATGGTCTTTTTTGCCTTTGTTTTTTCTAAAAGCTATGGACAGCCTCCATCAGTCTTCTCTCTCTGCCCTAGTCATGACTGTAGCCCTTTGGAGACATTGCTGTGCTTTGCTTTGTTTAGGAGTATGTTTTGTTTTGTTTTTCTGGGTCAGGATCTGGCCAGGACGCATGCTAGACAAGTGCTCTGCTCTGAAGTGGTTGTTGCATTTTTGTTCTTCTTGTTACCATTTCTCTTTCTCTTTGTTTTCATCAGCTTCACTGGTACCCGCCTGGCTCAGATTCTTTGTATTTATCCTCTTACAGAGTCTATTGAGTGTTCTTAAAGCTGTGGCTTGGTGTTTTATCAAATAGCAATCATTCTCTTGCACTGACTATGGTGGTGCACAACTGTAATCCCTGCACTTGGGAGGAGAGGCAGGAGAATCAGGAGTTCAAAGGCAGCTTCTTCTACAGACAGACAGTTCAAGACCAGCCTGCTTACATGAGTTCTTGATTGGGGAAAAAGACAAAACTAAAGGTAAAACAGAGCCCCAATTTTTTGCCATTATTTTCATATACTTTTTTCAATCCAATTCTCTCTTCCTCTTTGGAAACTCAAACGCAGGTTCCCTGCCATCTGACACGGCCTCCTGGTTGCTTCCATACATCAGTTCCCTAGTCCATTTGCTCACTTCGTTTGCAATGAACTGCTTCAAGCTTTACATTTTCCTTTACATTTTCACTCTGCAATGGGCTGAGAAACTCAACTGATATGATCCTTGTGTTCTTAGAAGAAAAATCATAATCAGTTCTTGCTCCCCATTTGCTTGCTTTGTGGCATTTCTATTTCTCCCTCAGATATCATGTATCTTAAACTACGGTACCCATGTTGATTCACGTGACTGTAACAGCTCTGTCAAACCCGTCATCAGAGCCTAGTAGCAAAGTCTATGTCTCAAAGGCCACTTTCAGTGTCTACATCTGCTCTTACATCCGGGCCTCCTTTCTACTTATTTAAAATATTTTAATTTATTGACACTGCCTAAAAAGCAACATTAAAGATAAAGTGTAATTTTGTTTTGTTTCCTCTAATTATTCCTAAAACGGTTCTTTTTCTTTTCTTTAAAGCGATGGCAATTATTCCAATTCTCTCTACATTCATGTTGAACAGAGGTAAGTTATATTTCTTTAGGCTTTAACTCACTGGGAATTTGCCTAATATTCAAAGGGTAACTATGTCCTTGGGGTGTTTGGTGTTCTCGTTTTGTTTTGATTTGTACTTCAGAGGAGGGTGTTAGAGTCTCTGAGAGTTCTGACTCACTGCCATGTTCAGCCATTGGGTCTACGAATCCAAGTGCTACAAGGATATGAAAGAACATGCTTCCCTACTTCCCAGCCTTGCTGGCATGCTTGCTTTCTTGGCCATGCTGTGTGGGAAAGTGTTTTATTTTCAAATCAGCAGAATAATCTGCTTATCTAATGCATCATCGCACATGACTCCAGATTTAGTAGGTCTAAAATCTGAAAATGAAAACTTTGAACTGGAATAAAACAGTAATATTTGAAACGAGAACAAATGTTTGCCTACGCTCCGGGATTTCATCAGTCACACTGGCTATGACCCCACAGTAAGGACCAGGGATCTTCTAGAGGCAGCTCTGATCACAAGTGTGCTGACTGGTGCCATTGGCAGAAGTGACCCGAAACACTCTCTTAAGACCACTCCTCATACTGTGGCCTGAAATGGGGTTTGTAAAGTTATGCCTTCCAGCTTGGCGACAAAGAGTGGAGCACCAATAGGGGACAGCCTCACACTGCTACCTACTGCAACCTGAGGATCTCTCTTAGAGACAGGTTGGAATTCTTGGGTTTTGCCATAGAGAAGAATGTCAGGATGAGTCGGTATAAAGCAGAGTAGCAGTTAATTAAGACAGATTCTAAGATGGACTTACGCTCCAGGGCTAAAAGGAAAAAGTGCCACACCCAAATGTGGGCGGAGCTTCTCAAAGAGCTCTGCTTAACTATCTTTATAGCAGTCAGATAGATGTTTTTGGAGGCTTCTTAGGTTACATCACAAAGAGTTATTGAGAAATTTAAATGAGATGACTGGATGCCCCTGAGGTATTCAGGATAGGATTACAGCTGATAAGGTAAAATCCTATATTACAAGAGTTGTGCAAGGCAGCTATGATCTATTATTATTACTGTAAATAAAGTTTATAGTCCTGTTCATGAGATTCCCAGAAGATAGCTAGGAAAGGAGGAACAAGACCATACTTGAAGGTCATACACACTCAGTCCTAAGGCATGGTTAATTGCTAGTTTAACATTCTTATTTGGAATATTTCTGTATGAAAGGAATATTGTCTTTAGGTAGGCAACCTCCAGAACAAATGTTAATTGTGCTGAATTCTTTACTTCTCAGCTGGCGAGAGGCTTCAACCTTCCATTTTGGAGTAAAAGGTCCCTTCCTTTCATATTCCCTTAAGCCCCATCTTTCTATCCTGTCTCAAGGATAGGCAGAAGCTTTAACATCTTTTTTCAGTTAGCCTCCGAGCTAACATATGATTTCTGCCACTGTCATAGCTTGTTTAGATGGAAGAGAAGGATCATAGAAGGTACCATCTAATGGGAAAACTATTAATATTGCATTGTAGGACAGGACACTGACAGTGGGAGGTGCTGAAATCATGTGACTCTTCTGCTTTTACAGTGTTTGGTCTCAACCCTTCCCCTTTGGGTGTTCAAGACTTCTTTTCAGGAGGATGGGGAAACCTGTACTGTTTCTTTCCCTTCTTTGCCAGGATGCTTGACGTAAGACTTGGACCCTGCAGACTCTATCTGAATGGTTCTAGGTAAGGATTCCTCAGTGGAAGGCATTTCGGGGATATTGTTGGTGTGGAGTTAGTGTCCTCCTTTCCACTGTCCTGATCACATGACAGCAGATGGATAAGCAGGGAGGGGTCCTGCCATGTTTCCAACTTTTCCCACAGTGGTGAGCACCCTTGCACAGTGATCGGAACCACTGTACGCACCTTCAATCCTTGTCTTTCTCTGCCATCACAATGGCCTAGGTAGCATGTTTCCACAGGACCTAGGAACCCTCTCAGATATTGGTGTCTACCTTCAAGAAACTTCAGAATTTCTAAATTCCTTCCATATTCAGTGTCCAGGGGTTTTCAGGTGTGGTAACTCCTCCCTCTGTGTGACCTTAGAATTTCCTTCTGGCATTAAGCACCACTCACTGCCTTAGTGATTCTCTGTGCTAAATTCTCCCTGTTCTAATTAGTACTGTGGTTTCTGGCTTGGCATGAAGAAATTTGAGACCAATTCTGCCCAACAAATGCAATTCACCACTTGTATAATCGTTTGTGTGAATGCCTCTTTTGTGAAATGGAAATGTTTGGCGAGCAAAGAGGGAAGCAAATCACTTAGTGTCTTGTACTGAATGGTGTTGAGCAACTAAGTTAATTTACCACACACCCATAAGGCAGACAACGAGCTGTTAGTGATTCAGTTGAAGAATTACCTTTGTGTCTTTAAACATACTTCCATGCACTTGTTTTCTTTGAAAAATATCTATATAGTTCAATTCTTTATTTAACTGTCCAAATATAAAGTAAAAGAGTATCACTGGGCTGAAGAGATGGCTCAGCGGTTAAGAGCACTGACCACTCTTCCAGAAGTCCTGAGTTCAATTCCCAGCAACCACATGGTGGCTCACAACCATCTGTAATGGGATCTGATACCCTCTTCTGGTGTGTCTGAAGAGAGCAATGGTATACTCATATACATAATATAAATAAATCTTAAAAAAAAAAAAAGACTATCATGAAAAATAAGGGATTTCATGCCGCTGTGTTTTACAAGGCTCTCTGTGTGCTTGCCATGTGCTTATGTTTCCTCCAAATTAAAGCCTTTCTTCATCTGTAGAGAATTTACGAGAAGCCAGAATACTTTGTGTGTTAGTAGAAAAAAGAGTTAGGCAATGCAAGGTCAACTTAAACCTGCACTGGGAAATTGGCTTTTCACGGGATAGTATTCAAAGCTGACAAAAAGGCAGCACTGGGGTCATGATGCCAGATTCCTGCATTTAAGATTATTTTCTTTAGGTTTTAAAATACGAAACTGCTAGGTAGCAAGCAGTGTCTCCTGTTAACTCATTGGATGTTGTAATCTTCAGTCATCCTGAAAGAAGCAGAGAATTGGAGAATTTTCCTTTTACACAGGACATTTCCTCTGCTTTTCTCCTTCCCTCACTCCTGACAGGATCTCACTGTGTAGCTCTGGCTGCTCTAGACCTCACTATGTAGACCAGGCCAGCCTTGAACTCAGAGCTCCATCTGCATCTGCCTCTGCCTCTGCTCCCAAATGCTGCTTAAAGGCATGTGCCACTAATCTGGCTACAGGGCATACTTTCTTAATGCCTGACCTCAGTTAGTACTATGAATGTGCTTGAGGGCAAGCCTAAGAGGTCAAATTCCAGAAGAGGAAGCACTTCTTCACAGATGCTTCTACAGCAACCACAAGGTCCACTTAGTCATCAGAAACATTCCCAACTGGGGTATGAAAAGTCCATATAACACATGGTATGCACTCACTGATAAGCAGATATTAGCCCAAAAGCACACAATACCTGAGACGAAACGCATAAACCTCATGAAACTCAAGAAGAAAGAGGAAGACCAAAGTGAGGGTGCTTTTGTCCTTTTTAGAATGAGTATCAAAAGATTCAACCAGAGCTCCCAGAATCTAAACCTCCAGCCTGAGAACAGACAGGGGCAAGCTGTCCTCTGAGAGGCTCTAACCAACAGCTGACTCAGACAGATACAGACATCCAGAGCCAAACAGTGGATGGAGCTTGAGGACTCTTATAGAAGAATAGGGGGAAGGATTGTGGGCCCTAAGGAGATAGGAACTGCACAGGAAGATCAACAGAGTAAACCAACCTGAACCCTTGGAGCTCTCAGAGACTGATCACCAACCGTGGAGCATACCTAGTCTACACAGATCTACCTCCATGGGCTGACCTAGGCCTCCCTGCACATATGTTGCAAATGTGCAGCTTGGTTTTCATGTAGGTCTCAAACATCTGGAGTTGGGGCTATCCCAAAACATGCAGCCTGTATATGGGGTATGGTCTTCTAGCTGGGTGCCTCATCTGGCCTCAATGGGAGAGGAAGCACCTAGCCTCTCAGAGACTTAAAGTGGCAGGGTGGGGGATACAGGAAGAGGGGGTACTCAGAAAAGAAGAGATGGGGAAGGATTATGGGAGGGGGTGATTGGGACAGGTTATAAAGTGAATAAGCAAAAAATAAAATAATAAAATAAATTAAAAAAGAAAAGAAAGAAAGAAAAGTCCATATAATACAGTATAGGATTTGTAGCTTACCCTGATCCGACCAGTGGAAATAAAGGCAGCGACAACCGTGTTCTTCTTAAAGCGGTTTATTCAGGTTCCTTGTTACAGCATGCTTGCTTCTACCTTCCTCTTGATGCCCCTTGAATGCCTCCTTCCATCCTCTCCTTTCATCCTCCCTTCAATCTCCTTCAATCCTCTCCTCTCATCCTCTCCTTCTATCTCTCGGCTACCACCCCAGCCGCCTTATATGCTTTGCCTTAATCTTATCAGCAGCTGCCACGCCGTCACTGTTAATTGGCTGCTCCACGTGGTGCGAGGTGGGCTAATCAGGTAGCCACACCTGGAAGCGCAACCTTTTCTCTATAATGAGCCACAGCCACAGTGCCTACTCAAATTAGCTAGCAACATGCCAAGGCCATCCTGACCGTGGGGAGAACCGTTTCCCGTACAGGGATTGATATACTAAGTAATTGAAAGCAAGTTTTTTTTTTGTTTTGTTTTTGTTTTTCAAGACAGGATTTCTCTGTGTAGCCCAGGCTGTCCTGGAACTCACTTTGTAGACCAGGCTGGCCTTGAACTCAGAAATCCACCTGCCTCTGCCTCCAAGTGCTGGGATTAAAGGCGTGCGCCACCACTGCCTGGCTAGCTAAATCTGGTTTATGTGTGGGGTTTTTTTTTTTTTTTTTTTTTTTTTGGAAAGCAAGTTTTTAAATAGTTTTATTTTATGACAAGGCTTATTGTAATTTCTTCTTTTATACTGGTCATATGCCATACCCTGCATTTGGCAACCTAAACCATGAAGTGAATTAAAAGAAGTTTGTGTCCCTCTTTGGTAATAACACAAAAGTCTCCCAAGGAACTGATATTGTATTAGAACATGATAGCACACAAAGAGATTACTAATCCAATAAGAAATTCTGAGCAAAGAAAATCAAATTTAGAATCACATGATCAGAAGGCCTTGGAAAGTATAAAACATATCCTGACTCTAGAGCATCTATAAAGAAAATGATGTCATAATAAAATACTACCAAAGAGAATTTTGAAGAGGATGAGGACGAGAGGCCCATATACCTGGAAGGGCAAAGGCAGGGGTCTCTAGAAAGTTGACATTAAAAGTCCTTTATGAGAGCTGATCTATATGTGTTGATAAGCTGGATATCTACTTGGAGGATTTTCATTTCATATGAATACATTCTGGCTATGATAAATTCCATACATATATCTTGGGATATTCTTGGCTATGGTTGTTACTAACTTCATCTTCTGCCCAAAATTAAAGGAAACAGATTATACCTTAGTAGGAACCCAAGCTTATGTCACTAGAGCTAGGCTTCCTTCACATTCACCTGTGGCATAAATACCCCTTAAGGCTACAGGTTTTGTTTCTGTCCGTTCTTAACCAACAATAGTTAAGTGACTGCATGAAAAACTTCAAAACTGCATCTCACATATTTCTTCAGAAAGTTTTACCCCCTCACATGGTGGCACACACCTATAACTGTACTACTCACGCAGCACTAGGACACAAACAATCTCCAGGCCGAGCCTAAGCTCCATGGCAAGACCCTATCTCAAAAAAACAAAATAGCAAACAACTAGCATTTTTCACACGTTAGTCAAAAAGCATTTCCTCTATTATTAGCTTTCAAAAATAATTATGATGACTACATGAGTGTACCAGCAAACTTACCATCCCTCACGCTAATCATTTATTTGGTGATTACTGATAAATACTTTCAAATGATTTTCAATAACAAATTTCACTGTCTGAGGGTCAAGAGAGTGCCAGTTCACTGCACCCTTGCACATAATGGGGTATTTCATTTGCAAAACCTTTGAAGTTGGCAAGAGAATGACTTATTATTGTAAGTTGCTTAGATTTGCTTAGTGAAATTTGTTATATAAAGGTTTCTTCATCTACATTGATTATATAGACCATTCACATCCTAACTAAGATTTGATTTAACCAGTATTAGTATTTGCTTTTCACAGAGGTTTCTAAGAACACCCATGAGAAGCGCTCTGTCAAGCCCGCGGCTGTGACTCCTTAAGCTTTGTTGTTGTTTTTGAGACAGGGCTTCACAATGTATCTCTGGATGGCTGGAAATTCCAATACATATACCAGGTGGACCTAAAAATCACAGAGGTCTACCTGGTTCTGCCTCCTGACTGCTGGAGTTAAAGGCATGCACCACCATGTCCAGCCTGTTTCTTAAGCTTAAATGAGCAATTACCATGATGTCATATGAGGTTTCAAGAAATAATACAGAGGGGCTGGAGATATGGGTTAGGGGATCTGAGCTGCGTTCCTAGAATCTACATCTGGTGACTTATAACTACCTGCAATTCCAGCTCATGTTTTTCTGGCTTCCATGGGCATCTGTATGCATGTGCCATGTGCACATACACATGTTCGTGTGAGCGCACATACTTTTTAAAAGAAGTAATATAGAGTATTTATTATTATTATCATCATCATTATATCTTAAGTTACTTCCCCTCAATAGCAGTGTCTGACAAAACTACAGGACAGTACCACAAACAAGGGTCTGCTGATATCCATAGAGCCCAACTACAGACTTTCTATCATGGATTCACTTCTTATCACCTGACCCTGGGAACCCTTTGCTGTGCTTGTCATTTGCATCACTTTGTCTTTTTAAAAATGTCCCTTAAGTATAATAATTCTGTATGTAAGCTTTACAAACTGGCTTTTTAATTTAGCATAATTTTCTGCAGACTCATTCACTCTAGGTATGGTCGTCAACACTATGGGTAATATCTATAGGTTGCATGTACCAGCTTCCTTAAGCACTTATAGTTCCATTTCCAAGACTACATTATTAATATTGATTTCAGGTACTGAAAGAGAGAAGGAAAATGCAGTGACAATTTAGGAAACCATTAAGCCATCTCACTGGCACCATGAGCTGTCAGTTTTTGTACCTGAATACCACAGAGTGAAGTACTCTAAGTGCTAAGACTGAAATTGTGGTTGGCCTTGATGGTAAAACCAACACAAAGAATGAGTAGTTCAAAGAATGGTTTACTAGTAGTACTATGTTTTTCAATGTAACTATTTCACTCACATTAAAGTGGGTTAAAATAGTAATATCTGGTTATCAGTGAAGCATGTTATCCACGGGACTAAGCATTTATGAAACTATGCCTTATATCTAGTTGGGGTGTATTATTACATAGGGTTTTATGACATAGACATGGCTGACCAGGAACTGGCTCTGTAGATCAGGCTGGCCTCCAACTCCCAGACATACTTCTGCCTTCTGCTTTTAAAGCTACCTGGTGTCCAAGACCGGGTTTTAGGGTAGCATTTGAGGACATGGATCTTTACCCCAGCCTTGCTCTCACTTTGGAGCCGTATATTTGAATTAGAAATGGCTTATTCTCCTGAAAACCCAAAACCTTTTGCTAATTTCCTCCGATTCTCATATTCTCCACCTGAAATTACTTTAACTTTTAATTAAAAAAAAAAAAAAAAAAGACAAGGTCTCACGCAACCTCCAACTTAAAGTGTATCTGAGGTTGACCTTGAATTTACGACTCTGCTCCTATCTCTCAAGTGCTGTGACCGCAGATTTCCCACCACACTTCTACCAACCGAGTTACATCTCCAAGTTGGAACTTTTCGTTTTGAATAAAAGAAGACCCGGCTAGTAGTACACCGTTAATGTCTCTCCGGCACGCTGGCAGTATAATGGCTATACGCTGCCACGCAAACGAGAATATTTGAGGAATTTTTTTTTTAAACCTCTTGGTGTATTTTAAGTAATGGCAATGAGTTCCTAGTCTCTCCCTCTAGCTCTGGTGCAATACTCGAACGCACTCGCTGGGTGACTTCGCTGCTTCAGGCGGGAGGCTCGTGTGCTTCAGGTACAAAGTTCGAAGGCTAAGCTTGCGCTCAAGGCTCCCTGCATGATCCCACTGCTTGACAGCGAGCGACGAAGACGCCAGAAATGGCACAGTGAGAGGGCACTTCACCTTCTCGGATCAGAGTTCAATACACAGCACCTACGACCAAGAACAGCGCCTCCTGCCAGGCTGAGCCAGCCAAACCGGAAGCTAGCGGAAATGACGCACGCGCCAGCCGCCGGAAGCGGAGCCGCCAGAAGCGTGTCCAATGGGAGCACGGGAACGGCAGGGGGCGTGGCGGCGCGGGCCTCCCGCGGCTGCCGGGGCGGTGACGGGCGCGGGCGGGTGGCAAGCAGGCCATGCGGACGGCTGGCGACCCGGGACCCCACGGCCCTGCGCTTGTCCCTCGCGCCGCGGTAGCCTGGAGCCCGCGGGCCTAGCGTCGGCCTTTGTTCCCTGCGTCGCCGTCTGCCGAGCTCCGGCCGGCGCGGATGCAGCTGCTCCGCCTGGGCTCGCGCTCGGGGCTGGAGGAGGAGCGGCGGCTCCGGGCGGCATGCGATGGGGAACTGCTGCTGGACGCAATGCTTCGGGCTGCTCCGCCGGGAAGCGGGTCGGCTGCAGCGAGCGGGCGGAGGGTAAGCGGCAGCGCAGGCCCGGGATGCTCGGGATGCCGGCCCGAGATCGGCGGTGGTGGGGCCCGCCGCCCCGGTGCAGGCTCCCTGTCCCTGAGGACTTAGCTCGGGAGGCACGGTCTCCTGTAAGCACCCGGCACGGCTACCTGGACACACCCTGCTTTGACTTAATGCCAAAGCTGCTGTCTCTATGTTTGGTCTTCCTTTTGGGCCTTGACAGAACAGGTGACAATCTGGCCCCAAGGTTGATGCCTCAGGTACATTTTAAATAGAAATCACTTCTGCTCCAAGCTCTGGTGAACCCTGTTAGGTAAATAGCTCCAGGATCACAGTGCACACTGGCCATTAAGTAATTGCTGCGGCTGTATGTGAATGTTTTAATAGTAATACTTAGAATTTTGGAAAGGAATGCCATGCTGTGATTGCTACTCTTAGGCTTGGTAATCTAATCAAAATATCACCGTGCATCACTTTTCTTGTGTGAAAGTGGGATATGCTTAAGATTTTTCTATCCGCACTATCCAATAGCAAAATTGTATGACAGTTGTATAACAGCAAAACTGTTAATCTTTATTTCCTTAAATAATGATGAGGGGGAAAAAAAACCGGGGGCACATAGCATTAATGTTGATTTTTATTATTCCTAAGGATTTTCTAGGAATTTAAACCTACAATCAAAAAAAAAAAAAAAAATAATCTAAGCCTATCTAAAGAATATGTTTGTTTTGTACTTTCTTAAGCATGGTGCCAAATTTTCAACCAACAGTTTTGTATCATGAAGCTTTCAGCATACACAAACTGGAACCAAGTGATTTGTAATTCGAATCTTTTGAGTCATGGATACATTATAAAATGATTCACTAATCAAGCAGTGTGTCAAAGTAGCTAAGGCGTTACACTATGCATCCCTAGAAAGGGAGTGGATGGACTTAAAAGATTTCTACTTAGTTTGGTGTTTTGATTTTCCTGATTTCTATACTGTTACTTTCACAGGCGCGTGACCGCTGTTTTGTATTGTGATCCAGAATCATGTTCTAAGTATCGTGTGAGTGAACTCGTTCGTGAAGCTGTGGAAATGGGCTCATGGAGAAACTGGACATTACACCATCTTTGGCTGTATTATCATTCCTTGGAAGGCATAACAAGCAAACTCTGGGAAGGAGTGTTTTGAATTCTGTGGTAGACAGTATGTTTTTGTATTTGACTTTGGGGTACATTACCTGGGTTCTGTAAGAACCTTGGGTATTTTTTTTAACAGTGACTTTACAAATGATATTTAACTATACACTGTTCATTAAATTGTGGGTTTTACTGGTTGAGCACAGGCTTGGCAGCATAGGGTAGGATAGCAGGATGAAATCCTGTGAGTCCTATGAACATTGTAGATATGTTGTAATGCTTGATCGTGAATCTGTACTTTGTTTTTGGCTGAGACTTTGAGTAAGTCCTAGGGGCTGTGGATGCTGATGTCTAAAAACCATACAGTCAGTATCAGTCCTGTTCCTTGTCATCTGTAAGCACAGGTTTCAACAGTTCCCTTACTTGAATCTTCCCATAAACTTACTGTTTAATATTAGTTACCAACAGTTCTTAGCAGCTTCCTGGAAGCTGTATTTACTTGCACAGTAGTATTAAACTGCCTTTCAATTTAGTTGTGTTAGTTGTTTTCCTTTAGGTATGTTCTGGACAGTTAATGGGTACGTGTAAAAGTGAAAAAATGTGTGAACACAAAAGCGTGCATTGATTTAATGTCACTGTACTTATCATTTTCCTTCGTGTTAGAAGGAAATAGGACATCCTGGGCTTTGTTAGGCTCATTTAGTCTGTACCCACAGGAGGTGCTTTGCGATTTGAGGCCTGATTTCTTAGCCTTGCAGATTTCCCAGGAGTCTCTCAAAATGAGAACACTTACTCTACACTATATAATCTCAGCACTATAATTACCAAATATACTAGAGTGTGCTAGAGTATTTTGTATGCTAGGATAACTGTTGACTAGTCCAAATGTCAATATAAGTGCTAAGGCATCTTGGAGACTTTACTAGCAAGAACAAAATACTGATATCCTGATGGGTTAGCCTTCTTCATTTGGAGGGTTCCTCTTCCAACATGTGCTGGCCAGTTGTTTTCTCTGGACAGCACTAGAACTCTGTGTTACCTTGCCTGGCTTATGCAGTGCTGGGGCTCAAATCTGAGGAGTTAATACATTTTAAGGAAGCACTCTCCAACTGAGCTACCCCCCAGTCCTACACATTACTTGTTCTTGGATGGGTTCTTAGGAACCTAGTTGTGTTTTATTTCAATTCCCATCTTTAGATTGCTGTGAAATTGCCCATCCTTGTTTCAGTTGAGTTGTAGTATTACTCACACAGGTGTGATCATGTTTGGGCTGCTCTATTTGACGGCCCCTTGGATTCTAGCAGCAGACTTGCTTGTAGGTAATAGTTTACAGTGATTTGCTTTTCCTTTCCTAGGGAAAATGACTTCAGTATTAGCTACTTCCTGTATACTGGGCAGTATTCTAAATACTATGGCACCCTATTTATTCTTTTGCACACTCCTGTCATGTAATAAGTGCTATTGAAAATTTAGTTCTCTATCCAACATGCATGAAACCAATTTCTTATTTTAAATAGGATTTTGGAGTATTTCTGTAGACAACACTCTTAGACATGGACTCAAGTTAAAGCATAAAACTGATTTGTATTTCATATACATCTTGTATACTTGAAAGTGGTTTTATAGAGTATTTTTAGTCTGCCTATGGTTTTTCACTGTTGGCTTTAGGTAGCATAAGCATCTTACTGTTTTACCCAGGCTGCCTCAAACTCTCCTGCAATTTCCTGCCCTGTGAAGTTAAGAATGGAGTTTCCATATTGTGGCCTCATGTTGGTCACAACAGCTTTCAGAGCATGGGGCATTTTGGATTTTGAACTTTTAGATTAATGGTGTTCAACTTGTACATGTGTTGTAGACTGAAAAACCAAAGCTTGAAAGTTTAACTTGCCTGAGATAACAGAGTGGGATTGCAGTCAAAGTCCCTCTGAAACCAGAGCCCTTATCTTTAACTGGTAATAGCTTGCAGCTCTTTATTTTGTAGATAAACATCTGGTTACCTTCTGTGTCTGAACTGTCCTGAATCCTGTTGGTGAAGACTTTATGAATAGCTCAGCAACTGGACCCTGTCATGTGACAAGCTTTGTGAGGCTGTGCCCTGTCTGTGTGACAGGCTTCCTGAGGCTCTGCACTTAGTCTCTACAGTATCACTGTCTTCTCTATTTTTTTCCTTTCCTGACCTGTCTTACTCTTGCTGTCAGATAAGGGTTTTTTTTCTGATGTGTTTTTATTTAATTCCTTTCACATGTACACTGCTTATCCCAAGGACTTTTCAGCCATTCCTGTTACTTCAGCCACTACCCCTTCATGCACCCTTTTAGACTACTGAAGAGATGCTCTTGCCTTGTTTCGTTTTAGCCTCCCCCTTTACACATAGTCTCTGTTTTGAGTTTCTGTCTTAAGTGCTGCCTTTCTTGTACTATCTGCATGTCGTAGGAGCTGGCTTTCTAGAACTACACTATATCATCCTGTTTCCTTGTTGAATGAGTTCTGCTGCTTTCTGTTTCCTACAGCTAGATTTCAGAGTCTTGTTTTTCTTGTATGGCAGCCTGATGAGTTGTCTGGAATTCATGTTCAACATATATCCATTTGTATCGTGTGCATTTCTGTGTTTGAGTATCTGTAATTTAGCTTTTTGCTCTCAGCAAAAACACATTAGTACAAATAGATTAGAAAAAAAAATTAAAAGAGCATTAAAGATATTCTAGTTTCAATTTAACAATTCACAAATCTTCATATTATAAATTTTTGATAAATATTATCCTTAATTTGAAAATAGTATTGACCCTGTGGTTCCAGCCTTGGTCTCCTAGGCTGTCTTATTACCACTCTTTAGCATCCTGTAGCCAGTGGAACTATGTCATCCCTAGTGAGGGTAGTATTGTCTCACCAGTTGCCTTATGTGTAATGTTCTGCCATCATAGGTGTTGCTAAGATACAGGAATCTATGGTGTCAGTAATAAGGATTTGTTTTGTTAGTATGCATGTTCATCGGCTTTGGAAAGCACAGATGAAAGATGCTTCTGAGGTTTCACAAGTTACTTTTCACAGTAGTGTATATTTAAATGGATATAAAAATCCTAATCCTATCTGTTTTGTGTTACAGCTTAGAGCCTCCAAGGACTTTTTTCTTTCTGACCTTTATTGATCATATTTGAATGAATGACTGTTTCCCCGCCCTCCCCGTGTACTTGCAGGTAATGCTGTGAAACAGGTGGCCTTATCTCCTCCTGTGTTTGTGTTTAGTCCTCTCCTGCTGAGTTCGGAAATCATCCGACACTTACTATGTAACTTTCAGTCCGTCTTTCAGTGCTGCCTTTGCCTTTTCTTCTCATAGCCCCCCTCTTCCCTTCCTTCCTCTGTTTTACTTCCTGATCATTTTTACTTTTGTTTCCTACCTTCTTCATAGAAAGTCAGTCTGTAGTCACCTTCGCGGTGAGCATTGTCCTTCCTCCAAATCCACGTTCTCTGTGTCTTTACCACCTCCACATCTGTGCTGGTTAGGGTTTTTGGTCAACACGATGCCTGAGAAGAAGAAATCCCTGATTGAGGAGTTTCCTACATCAGATTGGCCTGTAGTGTCCTCCTGACTTTAGTGCTAACGCTAGGATATCTCTAGGAGAAAGGCCACCAAAATATGTATCCTTCCAGATATCTGTACCTTTCCAGATTCTGCGTTATGTATTTTTCCTGTTTTTTCTTGCCTTGTCTCTGCTGTGTTCTTCTCTGAGTCTATTTCTTCCCTGTTTCTTCCTTGTGTTCAGTTGAATAACACCTACTTACTCATCTTTTCCGCTGGCAAGTAAGAATTCCTTTCCACAGTTTCCTGAAGCATCACCAGCCCTCCGGAAATAAGAGCTCACAGCACTGCCGAACAATCTGCTCTCCTGAGCTCCACTTCCTCCTTAGCTTCTGAGAGCGCTCCTCTGTCCCTGTCCATGCTGATTCGGGCTTCTGTTGAGTACCTAGTTAAGTTCACAGTATATAGAGATGCAAGTATTTGTTGATTCTGTGACTAGAGTTTTAAGTCTGTCACTGTCTCATAGGCCTGGCTTTTGATCTCTGATTTTCTGCACTACCCTTTCCCGTATTTGGGGCTGGGCTTATTCTTCCTCTCCAGAGAGAGTAAACACAACCTTGCTTGTCCTTACCTTTGCACTACACATTTGACTGTAAGATTCATTTTCATTGACTTTCATGTTCTAAATATTAATATGTTGCTTTGCCCATTGTTGAGTAACTTCGAGAAGGAAGAAAAAGAAGACTGGTTCCCATAAGAAAAGAGGTCACATGTTTCACTCTCCAAGGGGAGATGAGTGATGTCAGGTGCTGCACACACTGGGAAAGGTGAACGGGAGGCTGAGGCCTGAGCTCCTCCCTCTCTGTCACGTTTCCTTAGAGTCAGGCTCTTCTCAAAGGGCAGTGTTTGTTTGTTTGCTTGTTTAGCCTTCTTTTCTGTCTTTGCCTTGACAGAGGGAAGATATGTCTCCACTGTTCTTACAATGCATAAAATACTTTTCTGACTATCCTTTCTAAAGCTCATCACTCAGAAGGCACTGTTAATAGTAGCTATTTTTACCTTATGATTACCAGGTCTATACAGACCTGCATAGATACCTAACCAGCAGAAAAACAGCATGTACCATTCAATAGCTGCAGTGGTAGATGTAAAATGAAATTTGTAATGAAGGATTGGCTCCAATGGAAACTAAGTGCCACTGTCTGCTGTGTGCACTTGTGACCCAGAAAGGCCAATAGTTTGAGTCTCATACCTGGGCTCAAAATAGCCAGGGTGGCAGCTCAGGCAGTGAGGCCAAGAACTGGACCTGTTCCCATGGGCGTGATGGTGACATCATTATATCCCTTCAGATTGAGGTGGGTAACCCTCCTACTGAAATCTTCGATGTCCTGTTATCCTCTTTGCGATAGCTTTTGCCAGGCAAGTGATTTATAGCCTGACCTTGGCTTACATTTGGGGGTGGGAAGATGTCTTGGGAGGCTTTTAATTTTTTGTAGACCTTGGAACCATTTACCTTGGTTGATCATCATTTATTCATAATATCCAAGAAAATATGAAGGATTGTCTTGCCGTATTTCACCAGGTATGATAGTAAAACATGTTGAAAGTGAATAATACCAATGTAGTTTTGAGTTTCATCGGGTTGTTTTTTTTTTTTACCCACTGATGCAACATAACAGAATAGCATTAGAAACTACATTTTCAGCCAGCTGTCAACAAGATTTAAATTTACCTTAGTATCTGTCTTGATAACAAATGTAGTTGTAGGAATCTCCATTTCTTACTCTAAATTCTTTTGTTAATATTCCATGCACCAATGATAGCCTCTTCTCTGCTTCTTCGCCACTGTACGAGTTGAGCCGAATTCACAGTTTTAGTAGTAGAGTAAATATGCAGGAATCTGTCTCATGTTGAGACAGCCCTCGAGGACACAGGGACTATGTATAAATCATCCATGAATGGCTCTGAGCCTTGGAAAGTTCCAAGCTAAGGAGGGAAATGCACTTGTGTTTTCTCTAGTTAGTCACTGTTTGCACACTTTGTGCTGGGTTTTGCCCTCACTTTTTCCTAGAGCATATGCCTGAGTTGGTGGAAGTTGAATGTACATGATGTGACCCTAATTTTTTTCACAGCTCAGCTCTGTGTGACCCGCTGTTTTCCTGGGGACTCCGCTAGCTTCTGCATCCCTGTTTTTTACCCTTGCATCTTTGGCTTACTGTGTTTACTTTGTTGGTACCCACTCTGTACACTGTAGCACCATGCCCATTCTGACCCTGCTTCCTGGCATCTCATTGTCTAATCCTTCCTCTGATCAGATTGTTTTTTATCTGCTAAGTATTTGTTTATCTGCTTCTCTTGGCGACAGCACCCTAATCCAAGCTATCATTGCTTATCGAGCCTCAAGTTGACTACATGCATTATTTCATGCGTTCACTGCACCATCCCTCGCAGCTCCCTCAGACTCTTGTGGTTCCTGGCACTTGAAGCAAGCTTTATGGTGGCTGTACTCAGCTAGATTTAAGGGAAGAATTGTATCATGTTCCTCAGTAATTACTTAAATACAGTAAATATTAGTCATATACATTTGGTTTTGCTCTCAGTGATTTTGGACAGTTGGTCTGAAATTCTCATTTTCATACCTGATCATCTACTCATTTGCTTAACTGTGTAACATTATATTGTATTAATATACATTAATTTATCTATTACTTTATTGATGGACATTTCTGTTACTTCAAGGTGGTTGTGTTTCTTTTTTTTCTGTTACCATTAGTAGGCATTCTAATAATAACCCTTTGTACACCTGTACAAGAGATTTCTGGGAGTTGATACAGGTTCATAGCTTATGCGCATCTTCATCAGTACTAAAATATATTTAAATTTTACCAACAAGGGATTTTCATTGCTCCACTTTCTAAGTACTGCCAAGGTACTTTTTTCCAACTTATTAATGTGAAATGATGGATATTTGTACGAGAACTTCATTATAACCCTATGTGCCTGTAGCAAATAGAATATGTATATTTTTTAATTCCCTTAGTGATAGCAATGGAAATATAAGAAACTAGGAATAAGTAATAGGAGATATTAAAAACTGCAGTGGCTCTTTTTAAACCCTGATGAATGGAGAACACTACTGTGGTCCTGGGAAGACTCTGCCTGGGTGTTCACACCGATGACCACAATTAAAGTTCAGTAAAAATGAAATCAGTGGCAGAGTTCAACTTGACAGAGTAATGCCATACATTGTGAAGAAGGTAATGACCTTGTCTTAGGCCATAACAGACACTAATAAAACTGAAGTGTCGGCACAAAGCTAGACAGCAGGAGGCGGGTAGAGCACAGTTACTTTTGTTAACAAGGTGACTGTCTCCTGCCAAGCTGGAAGAGTGACTGCTTCACTGCAACAGTGAGAGGGACTGAGAAAACATCTGTTATTTTCTGTATTTTGTCTAGTTTAGAGACTCTGTCTCCTCCAGCCCCTTCCCCTCTTTTTTCTTCCCCTAGTTCAACTACCCAAGGTGGGCAGCAGTGCTCTGTCAGGAGTAAGAATTCATTGTTCTGTTGATTTTTGCTGTGGATGGGACCTGGATGCCTCCTGACACTTACTGTTGCCATCTTCTCTTATTTGCTAAAAAGTCATGCCTCCAAGGATCTCTGAACTTGGGAGATGTCTTTGGTTCTGGTGTATTATCATTGTAATGAAATTACTCTGAAGTTGAGTAGCTGGCCCTTCCCTACTTTCTTAACTGTGTGTGTTTTCTTTCTCTTAATCTTACTGTTTGAAATCTGTATCAAAGAAACACCACCTCTTCCAAAAGGCTTGAGTGTCTGTTCTCACATTCTACAAATACAAAGGCAGAGAATTAAGAGTTTCCCTTAGAAGCATGATAGAAAATAATCAGACCTTCCATTCTGGCTTGCACTTTTTTGTCTTAAGTAGATTCATGGATTTTGTACAATCTGACCCATGTATGTGCTAACAGTAGTAGTTCTAAGCGGTAGGACGGCTGTCTGTAGATAGTAGTATGATTCAGATGTTTAGACCAGGCTTTCTTTGAATGTCGTCAGCTATTTACTACCAGTGTCTGGTGAAAATGGTATGGAAAATGTCGTCATGTCTTACATACAAAAGCACTTACAGGGATGGCATTACATATATTCAGACTCAAAGCTGAACACTTAGTAGCAGTGTTTTCAGCTGTGGATTGATGAATTAAACATAGAGGACAAATCAAAGACGATCTGAATGTTTGTCACATCTAGTCATACAAATATGCTGAAGAGATATTTCAGTTACTTTTTATTGCCTTTAGAATCCAGTTCAGTTTGACATTTCATAGACTGGTTGTATTTCAAGTACTAGTGGCTGCCATACTGGATAGCGGTGGTCTCCCTAGGGTAACAATAGCCATAGGAGTATTGAGGAAAGGAATTTCTCTGAGGCACATGTGAGAATTAGCTCAGTCCAGGGCCTATTCTGTGTACTTGGTAAATGTGAATTTGTTCCTTCCAGGTTAGCACCATGCTCTCTCTTGTCTTGGCTCATGTCACATATAGCTTGAAATCAAGTCAGTGAAATACTGATTTTTTTTCCTTAAATTTGAGAAAAACAACTCTTGTACCTTTGTGAAACACAGGACTCAGAAGACCTGAGTAAAGCAAGCCTTAGTGTCTTTGCTTGTGATTGGTTTGGTTGATTTATATAAACATGGCAATTTGTTTTAGGCAACTGTATACATAGTTTCTCCGTGTCCAGGCTTTCATCTTTGGCTGTGTTTGTTCAGATAGAGAACATTAAGTTATAAATCCTTAATTTAAGATAAGAAGTCAGCTGCTTGGAAAGTGTGTAGTAGTTGTCTTTTGGTAAGAACATCCTTTTGCTTTGAAATGACCAATAAGGTAGGAGATGTTTGGTGTAGATTTGGAACAAAGGAGCAGCATGCCAATATAACTGATCTGCTAGGGATAGTTTGCTTTTAGTCTATTTCTAGCTTACCAAAATTTAGCTCTCCCTCTGTCCCTCCACCCAAGAACAGTTCCATTCTCCCGTAGTAATTAGATGAACTCCTTTAAAACTATAAGAATATGTGTGTTACATATACTCACTCTGTTCCAGAGTGAGGGAGGGGTTGTCAGTCATTCGAGCTCCTAGCCCATCAGCATTAAAGCCCCACATTAACCTTTACCAGGGTTATTAGCATCCATATATATGTTGAGGTGTTAACATGAAGTTTAAACATGGGAGGGGGGAAAATGCTGACATTACTATCTTTGTCTATGACCAACACTCCTTGGGGATAGAAAATAGATCATTTCTTGAGTTTGAAGCAAAAAAGAAAAGGAAAATGCTTCCTGTAGTCTGGAATCGAGAACAAGCAGTTGTTCATAAGCAGTACTCTGAGACAAAGCCTGGATGCCCTTGTAGGCTGGCTACGTCTCTTTGGGAACTCTCCTCGTCTTGCCCTTTCATCTCCAGCTCTAGAGCACTCCCACAGAGGACTTTAGACTGCCGTTTATGTTAGTTATTGTTGTTGACTTAGCATTAAGTAGAGTCTTACACACACTCTTGCTTCATGTGGACATTGATCTCCAGGCTGCTCCTTCCTCATCTTTGACAGTTCGTCCGTGAGTGCCGACCTCTTAAGTACTCCAGCCTTGTCTTCAGAGGACTTCTCAGTTCTCTCTGTTACCACTGTGCTCCTAGCCACTGCTGTTCTCCTTTGTGCTGCTACAGTGCCTGCTAGTTGGCCTCTTAAAGCAGCAAGTCATCTCTAAGATTCCCTAGGGAAGTTCTTATTAGAGCTGAAAGCTTCTAAACACATCTGTAAGGAATTTGAAAGATGATGGACTTGAATACTCCAGTGAAACAATGAGGCTGAGCAGCAATTGCTGGTGGCTGCTGATAACCATGGTAAAAGGTTAATGTGCTGCTTTAACCATGGGTGGGTTAGGAGCCTGGGTGATTGACAAAAGCTTCACCCCTTATTCTGAAATAGAACTGTGAGGTACAACATAAATAAGACAGCTCCAGGTGCTGCAGCCAGCTAGGGGCTGGACCAGCTCTCTTGCTCTTAAACCCTCAGAGCTAGCTCGGCCCCATGCTCACCACCAGGATGAGCTCTCCGGGGGCTGTCACTGGGGAGGGTCAGGGCCAGCTTAGACCCAGGACTTTGAGTTGGCCCAGCCCAACAGCTGTCCCATCTGTGAACTGCTGGAGCATGTGAAGGGGCTGGTTCTGCAGGATCTCCATGACATGGACAACCTCAGCATATCTGAGAGGAGTCCCAGCCAGAATCTAGTATTGATAGTATATAGCAGAATCCATTGCAGTGAACACTTGCAAGGGTATACTCTGAGGTACACTACAGCCGCGTAATTGTTCCATTTCTAACCACAATGTTTTGTTCTTTTATTTATATTTATTTTTTATTTGCTTTTGGGGGGAGATTGCAAGGGTGGAGGGTGGATACAAAGGGCCCAGAAGATGAGTGGGATGGAATGCATAATGTGAAATTCACAACGAATCAATAGAAAGGTTTTTCTAAAATGTCAGATAGCTCTTTATAGGAAATACTAAAAATATATGTCCCAACTTTGTTAAATTTTTAGCAGTCAGTAGTATGAAAGACTTGAATCTTGGTGTCCTTCCTTTGCTTAAGTGATGTGTTTACTGAAGGACACGTCTGTGAACTGACACACTGCCAGTGCACTAAGGAGACATCCTTGAAATGGTACTTAAAAACCATGCCTTTCTAACCAGGTTCCACTTTGGAGAACAGCTATAGTTTTTATATGGGTCATTGTTGGCAGAATAGAACTATCAAATTTAATACCTCACATGTCTGTGGAGGTCTAGGAGGCGCCAGCAGTGTTTAAATAAATAAAGACATCCATAATTCATTTTAAAATACATATACTCTGATATCTACTTTTTAGAAAAACCCCATAGTAAAGCTTCTCTTAAAAAATATTTATAAAAAGATACCTGCATTTGCCAAATTGCATATTTACTTTAACCAATCAATACGCTCTTACTACTGTAGGAGTCAATAAATATTCTTTGTGAATAAGATTTCAGTCTGATTTTTTTTAAGTGAAGCCCTACAGATCTCAGGAAGATATCTATGTTTGGTTTCCAGAGAACTCTGAACAAATCAAATGATTCTAGGGGTGTATAGTTTGTCCAGTCAGAGTCAGGCAAGAGTATGATAGTTCTCAGTATAACCAGTTGTGGCTAGAGAGGCCAGAGACATCTGACTTATGAATCATATAACCTAATGTAAGTATAGTGCAGTGGTAATCTCCCTGGTTTTGACTGTTTGGGGTGTCCTTTATTATTTTAGTACTGCTGAACTTTCTCTTATTATTTACTTACCACACTCAGCAGGCCTAAACAAGAAGAGTTTAATCAGAGTCAGATTGTTCAAGCAAGGGAGTAATGGTTATATGTAGAGAAACAATTGAATACCAGAAGCAGGAATCCTACTGTCAGAACACAATCCTAGAATATTCAACTCATTTCTGATAATGCTTGAAAAAACTGAAGAGTAGAGACCCTGTGTGGCTAGAGGGTAAAAGATACTGTATTTATATTGGAATATTCCATCAGCTTTTTGAAAAAGACAATGCAAAGGGAAGACACAAAACAATGTATTACATTGGTATGTTTGATCAAACTACCCAACATACAGATTAAAGCAGGAGAAAGGGTCATTTAACTCTCTAGCTGGGGAGACATGTCATCACATCATGGCAGCCAGGCTCTCTGCTGCTCTTCTTTCTTCCCTTTATTTTGTTCGGGATGCTGGTACCTGGGACGTCTCCTTTACACAGTCTGACCCAATCTAGAATCCCCTGGGAAGGGAGTCCCAAAACGTTGTCTAGATTAGGTTAGTCTGAATGTGCTTGTGAGAGGTGTTGTTCATCATGTAAGACAGAAAGACCTGCACAGACTGTGGGCACCTGCATTTCATGGCTGGGCCCTGGGAAGGAGAAGGAGAGGGAGAAAGCACTGGCGTGCACCAGTGAGCTCACGGCTGTGCTTTTACGGGGTGTGCCATGACTAGCTGCTTCAAGTTCTGCCATCTTGACTCCTCCACAGGAATGGACGTAACCTGAAACAGAGCGAACGCACCCTTTCTCCTTTAAGTGGCTTTTGTCTGGGTGTTTTATCACAGCAACAGGAAATGAAACTATAACAAGGTTTCCTTCCATTAATTCTTTAGGGAAATGTTGCCACAGATCCCAGGTGCTTCTAAACCCAGTCAATTGACAATGAAGATCAACTGTCACATCTGTCACTAAAAAACTGTCACAGGAAAAAAGTATCAACTATAATTCCTTTGCTGTTTTTGTTGGTTAGTTGCAATAATGTGTCATTTTCTTACTAACTCTTTAAGCCCCTTCCATGCAAATGTACAAAGCATCAGACCTGACCTGACTCGAGAGATCTTGTTATTCAGAGAGGCTTTTTCTGTCTAGTACACCTGACAAATCAGGAATTCTAAGAGCGAATTGGTTCCTATGTGGGGCACCTGTAGTGGGAACTGCGCGGGAGTGAGAGTCTTAAAGATGCCTACTGTTAGTAGCAACAGAATTTGAATTGGCCGTGTCTGAGATGAACGTGGTACTGCAGTAGACCATATACCGTTGGTGCAGACATGGTAAGGAAGGTGCTCATTTAACTGCATCTAAGTCTCAGCGAGAGGTACAATGGCCAAAGTAAAAGGAAAGGTTTGCCCCACCCACCCTGTAGAAAAGCTAGAGTGGCCATTTATGAGCTCTTTCCTTCTTTCATTTGTGAAGGCATAAGAAAAGAACATACAATCTTCTATAAAATACATGACCCATTATCTAGAGGCCTGGCGATGTAGACAAAGCTGGATTTAGACTCACAGCAACCCTCCTGTCTCAACGTTTTAGGCAATGATGTTACAAGCAGGAGCTGCCGTAGCCGCTCTTCTCCACACATTGGCCTGTAGTATCCTTTCAGAGTTATGATGTTTTATGTATGTTTAAAACCTGTCGGACATAGTAGTTGTATATTACATAGTGTGGCCTTGTGTGTGCTCTGTTAGTTATAAATAATAATGGATTTCATTGACATTTCCATACAGTGCATGTGGTTTGATTATATTTACCTCCATTTTAACAAGATATTTTACTTGATACAATAAAATAAACTAAAAATTAAACTCTGTATTTTGTTCTATGTAATATTTGTGTAAATTAACTTATTATTACAGTCTAAGTAAACAATTAGTGCCAATAAAAAGATTGGTTAGTTAGCTAAACTTAGGATGAAGCTTAAAAATCTAAACTATATATATATATATATATATATATATATATATATATACACACACACACACACACACACACATACATACACACACACGCATACATACACACACACACGCATATATACACATAAACACACACACACATACACACAGTCTTAGGTAAATTTGGTTTATTTTTAGAAATACAAGGTGCTCTATATTAGAAAATTTACAGTTGTATGTTGGAGGAATATGTTTATGCCATAATTTTAATTCAATTTTAGACTTAGTTGTGATTTTTAACATCTTATGTTTTTCTTCCTAGATCAAAGTATTTTAGAACCTGTCCAAGAGGAGAACACTTGACCTAGAGGTGAGCCCTTGAGCATTGGATGGGATCCAGAGTACCCCGAGTTCGTTTCCTTTCTTCTTTACGGTTTATTTTATGCATATGAGAGTTTGCCTGCATGTGCATTATGTGTATGCGGTGCCCACAGAGGCCAGGAAAAGGTGACAGATTCCTAGCAAGTTACAGAAGTTTATGAGCCACCATGTAGGTGTTGGGGACCAAACCTGGGTCTTCTACAAGAGTTGCAAGTGTTCTGAATTGCAAAGTCATCCTTCTAGCTCCTCATTTTTATTTTTTTTAAGATAATGGAGAAAGATTTAGACGTACATTCTATGAACTAATATGAAAAAATAACTGTACTTGAATATTTTGATTGCTTTGAGGCATGCCTCATGAATGGTATAGGTTAGACTCTGACTGACATCCTCAAATCTCTTATTTGACTTTTATTATTTTATTTATCTATTTTTTGGGAGGGGGTGTGATTGCTTTTGGAGGCATGCCTCATGAATGGTATAGGTTAGACTCTGACTGACATCCTCAAATCTCTTATTTGACTTTTTATTTATTTTATTTTATTTATTTTTTGGGGAGGGGGGTGTTTCTGAGACAGGGTTTCTCTGTGTATCTCTGTTTGTCCTGGAACTCAGTAGACCAGGTTGGCCTCAAAACTCAGAAATCCGCCTGCCTCTGCCTCCCAAGTGCTGGGATTAAAGGTGTGCACCTCCACTGCCCAGCTGACTTTATTTTTAAGAGTGTCTCAGGCTAGCCTTGAATTCACTCTGTCACCAGGGCTAGCCTTAAGCTTTGCATCTTCCTGCTTCCACATTCAGGGTAGCTGAGATTACAGGTCTGAACCATTAGGCATGGCTCAGTATATAGATTTCTGATAGACAGAAAAATAATTATATATATATATATGCATATCACTTTGCTAACTAAAAAATATATATCAAATGTGCTAATTATAAAAGGCACTCAACTTCTTAGGTCCTTTATGCATATAAAGTTGTATTATTTTTAAGGCTAAGAAAGAGTGATGTTTCTTGTGAAATGTCAAATAACCCTCCTAATGGTTGTCTTTTTGTCCTTTCAGTTTGAGAATCTTGTGGAGAGTGATGAGGTAAGTGTCTGACTCTGTTCTTATCCATTGCTGCATTCGTTGGACCACTTTTTGTGCTTTTCACTTCTCATCCGTTCTGCAACAAAAAGACCTAAAAGCAAGGCATATGCATCATCCAGGAGGGCAGTTCAGAGACCTGTCCAGCCTTTGTTTTCCTAGTGAAGCATGGAACCTTCTTCCTTCCCTCCCCAGCAGTCCACCTCCTTCTCTGTCACAAACGAGGCTTCTTCCGGTGGCATACTTCACCCCAGCAGCATCCTTTACAGAACAGCCTGAGACTCCACGTTTCCCTGAGGTCCTTTCAGTGGTTGGCTCTGGGCTTTTTGCTAGCCCTTACTTTGCCGACCAGCCTCTGCTCTGCCTGCTTGTGGTGATCAGTTTACGCACCGTCCTGTTCTGTGATGCTACTCCCAACATAAATATGGACCATTTAGAATTTGATTCCTACTGCCAACTTAGTAATATATTTTAGCTGACAGGTATGTGTAGTTTAAATATATAAGAAATACTCAGAAGTCCAAATTAGTCTTAAAATAATTATGGCTTGCTTTGGAGAAAACAGAGCAACAACTACTGAAGCAGTTAATTTGTTTTTCTTCTTTTTGATGTATTTCTTAGTTTTCTTCACTGTGCATATATTTGTTGAGCATCTGCCATCTGTGCGGTGCTCTCACAGAGCAGAGGAAAGCGTAGATCAGATCCTCTGCAGCTGGAATCACAGGCAGCTGTGAACCACATGATGTGGGTGCTAGGAACTAAACACAGATCACTTTGCAGTAGCAGTACTGGTCAGAAGCACTGAACTATCTCACCACCCCCAATTCATATTGCAATTATAATGTTTCAGAGTCCCCATGAGTGCTGTGAGCAATCCTTCCTCCTAGCAAAACTAAGATATCGATCCCTGAAACCTCTGGTCGCAGCATCTTCATGGCCTGATTATTCATAGGCTTATTTCGTATTTTTAAACAGTGACACCACAAAGCACAAGCAACAATGGCAAAGGCTGCTCTTCAGTTACACTCAGTGTAACAGGGCACAGTGATACCTCTTGTGCCGTAGCTAAGAGCATACAGCTTTGGCCAACTCTTCAGGGACTTACTATTCTGTGGACTTTAAAGTGGATAGAAAGTCTAAAGGCACTAACTTTCAGGAGAGGGTTACAGAAACCCTTCAACAGGCCTGTAAATTTTAAAGCTTTGAAGTCTGAGTAACGGAGACCAGCCACAAATGTGGAAGGCACAATGAGTATATTGTCTGGCACATCCTAACTGTGAGAGTTCATTTGCTACATAACACATCTGTTAAAAAAAATTAAGAAGTAGCCAACAAATGTTTGTTCTGTAATGGAGTTTTGCCTTTGAAAAATAGTGCAGTTTTTGTTGTTTGTTTGTCTCAAATCCTTTTAATAATGAGATTTGCTTACTGTGACAGAAATAGGTAAGTAAAAAGTGTTTTTGATTAAAAATTGCTTTGGCTTGCCTTAAATAGTGAGTTCATCTAGTGAATATTCTTTTGCTTGTTTAATTTTTGTGCAGGGGGAGAGCCCAGGAAGCAGCCATAGGTAAGGTTTATCAAAACAACAAAATGTGTAAGTGTTGTGTGACAAAACTTCCTGGTGCGATGCAGCCCACACATCTGCTCACTCCCATGACACACTGACATCTGCATGCTACCACAGTCAGTGAGGTTTATTGGGGTTACTTACAGGATTATGGGTGAGGGGTTACATACAGCAGCAGAAATGACTCAAAGACAGCTGCATCAGCAAAGCCACCCCAGCATAGGTGACAGCTCACAAAGCTGGGAACCTGGAGCTCACTGTACAGCCTGCAGGTAGCTCAGAGGGTTGGAGCATGACCTTTCCAGGTGCCTCAGGTGGTCGACACCTCCCGTAGGCAGCTGATCTGGTCTCAGAGTCTTCTTTGCAGCATGAGTTATGAAAATGACTCTCAGTTTTGTCTTACCCTGGCAGGGAGGGGTCCTGGTGAATCTAGTCAGTTTCAGAGACTTCCTGAAGCTGTTTTGACTTGTTTACCTTCTTGCTTATGGAGCTTCTCTGCAGAATGGATCAGAACTTTTAAACAACAGATGTGAGCTTTTCAAGTCCAAATTTCAGAGAATCTTATAGCCTTCAAGACACTGAACACTTTTTGTTTCAGAAACAAAATTTTCTTTTTACATAAAAGTAAAACAAATAATACATTTCCCAAAATAATATTTTGAATAGTAAAAAAAAAATGATGTATATTAATTTCTCAGATTTTTTTTTGGACCTAGGTTATACATCATTTAGTTTTCTTAAAACCACTTAACATTGATAACTATCTCTTTTTATATTTATTTTACCCCCTTTTTCTTCTTTTTGACATTCTAAAATATTCTTCAAATGCAGCAGTAACTAGAACCTTGGTAATATAATTTATTTATATAACCTTTTTATCTGCTATTAAAATTGCATAGACTGCTTGAAAAAGAAGCATCTTACCTTGAACTCAAAAGAAAGTTCCTGGGCTGAAGAGATGGCTCAGAAGTTAAGAGCACTGACTACTATTCCAGAGGACCCAGATTTGATTTTCAGCAACTACATGGTGTTTACAATCATCCAATCATCTGTAACTCCAGTTCCAAGGAATCTAATAATCTTCTGGCCTCCCTAGGCACTAGGTATGCAAGTAGTGCACAGACATACATGGAGGCAGAATACCCATGCACATAAAATTTAAAAAAATAAGTTCCTAGTGTTAGTGGAACTGTTTCTCCTTTTTGGTATTTTGTCCTTGCATTTTTTAGTTTAGCAAGCTGTTATTGTGCAGTTGTCCATGTGCCAGGCATTGTGTTAGATATTGGACTTGAAACTCAAGCATAAACTTGGTGGGATATTGCAGATCTGTAATGGCCGCACTGGAGCCACAGAATCAGGTGAAGTAGGTGTACGATAGACACACTCTGGAGACTGTCTGACTGGGTGACACCCTTAGAGGTAAAGAAGACAAAGACTTGAGAATATGGCTCAGTGGTTGAATACTTGCCTAGCACTGCAAAGCCCTGGCTTAGTCTAGTCTCAAGGGCTCTCGCTTTCCCCCATCCCTCACCTCCCGCCTCTGTATGTGGTGTGTGTGTGTGTGTGTGTGTGTGTGTCTAGAAGAAAGTGTATCTTACTGAGAGAAAGACAGATACTGGAGATTACATTTCAATATGAGGTAGCAATTAAAACAGCTATTATAGGACATACTGGTAAACCTAGAGAATCCCTGTGACCCAAATGTGCATGGGAGGTGTATCCAACAGGACTTCGTTTAAATAGATGATACCTGGGTTGATCTCTAAAGAGCTGGTGAACAAGTATTATTCAGGCAGAGAGACCTTCACGGCTAGCCAAAAAAATGCCCATACAGAGACTCAGCTAGAAGGGAGTGCTGGGAGACTGTAGGTAATGTCAGAAACATATGCCTTGCTTTCAGCAAACGTTATGAAGACAGTAAAAGTCTAAGGTCTCTGTGCACAGGTTCCAACCAGACAAAACCCATCCCTGAAAAGCCGAAGTGGACACAAAGCTCCACCCCTGACCAAGAAGCTCTTTGCAGTTAATACCTGCTGGGAAGCAGAATCAGCTTTCTCCAGTGGAGTGTTGCTGTTGGGTGTACATCAGCTGCAGTCCAGGACAGGCCACAAGCCCAAGAGTAGTTGGCCAACACAAAACACGCTGCTTTTTTTTTGTTAGCTTTTTCTTTTCCTTTGATTTTTTTCTCTTACTGATTTTCTTTTTTTGTTTGTTTGTTTGTTTGTTTTGGGGTTTTGTTTATTGGTTTTCTTTTCTTTCTTTCTTTTAAGCAGGGAAGGAGAGAAAGGACATTAAATTGAATGGGGAGGATCTGGGAGGCACTGGTAGGAGAAAGAGTATGATTACAGTATTTGTATGAAAATTTTTAAGTAAGCATTTAAATAAGTGCTTAATAAATTCTAGGGTGTTTATATTGCTGTACTTTGTTTTTCGAAGTAGTTGCCTGGAGGTGGGATTTTATATACAATTAATCAGCCTGGCCTCAAGAGTTCCTATGTAGTTTAGCCTGGTCGTGAGCTTTTGATCTTTCTGAATGCTGGCATTACTAGCCTGTATCACTGTGCCCAGATGTAAGGAGCTCAGTGGTAGGGCACTTATCTAGCGCGCACCAAGTCCCAGGGTCAGTCCCCACCACCTCAGAGCTGGTCGGGTCACGTGCCTGGATTGGGGGGATGATAGAGTAGGGTTCTTGTAACATGGGGAAGATCTCTGCAAATTAAATAGCCAGACAGTAAAAGGACTTTGAGAATGGTTGAGAAATGATAGAGACAAAGAACCAGAGAACTTCGGAAGGCAAAAGAGAAATGAGAAGGTCTAGACACAGGCCAGGCTAGAGGGGAAGCTCAGACTGCTCGTGAAACTGAGGTAAGAAGGACCCAGTTGTTTGCTCTGTTTAGCAGCATAGATGCCGCTGGTCACCAGTTACTGGAGTGACGACAGCTGATGTCTGCAGGGCCCTGAGGAGTGAGCTGAAACAAGGGCACAGAGACAGGAAGCATGCTGGGTAGACTGGTGCTGGACCACCTGCATTTATGTCCCAGCTCTGCCGCATGCTTGTCTTAATCCTGTCCATCTCAGTTCCCTCCCGTGTAATCTCTACCTGTATGTTACACGGAGGAGCTGCACATTGTAAGTACTGGAGGTGCAGGCCATGGTTGGAGGATCGTAAGGATAGTGGTGGCCTTAGGTAGGCCGTCTTTAGGAAGGGAAGCAAGACTATGATGAATTTAAGCACCAAAGTGGAAGTCAAATGAGGGTGCCTTTAAGAAAACAAGCTTGAATAAGAAACTTAAAGTTAAGGAGTAGCTAGTGTAGGTGTCACCTTGTGTAAGTTACAAGACTGTTGCTGGAGACTGAGGGCCAGATTGTTGCTGTATTTTTTCTAGCAGCCCACAGAAGAATGGAAAAGACTCAGGGCCCAGAGTGGGTGAGCAGAGTGACTGGTGTAATGGCAGGGACATAGGAAGGGGTGGAGAAATGGGAATTCAGACCTGATATGAGATCGTCATTTCCTGAGTGGAAGCCAGGAGATTGCTGTCTTTATTGGCTAGTACAGGGAAGGATGAAGGGCCTGGGGAGCCCAGGATGACTGGAAGGATTGATTAGGTTCTGACTGTGAGCACTGAGAAGAGAGTAGAGCATACTGAGGTTACACTCTGAGGTGAGGTCTAGGGGTGTAGGCGAGGACAGCTGTGAACAGAGCCTGTGTAGAGCAGCAGGTCTGTAGGGGGAAGCACAGCACCTTAACTGTCGGAAGGCTGTCGGTCGTGCTGCAGCTTAGAGTTTCACGGAATAATTGAAGCTGCATTCTGTTGTGTTAATGTATTTTTTGACAATAAAATTTCAGCCTTCCCCTGGCTTTTGGAATGTTTTATTTGGACTCAGGTTCATCAGAAGGGTTTTTGTTTTGTGTTTTTCCCTGTTCCCTCCCTCCCTATGTTCTCTAGGCCACTTACTGAGGAAGAAATTGTTGACTTACAAGAGAGGCATTATGATTCTATTGCTGAGAAGCAGAAAGATGTGGATAGGAAAATCCAGAGGGAGGTAAGTGGCCTGCTCCACTGCTGAAACATGTTGTGAACCCTGTTGTCGGGGGTGGGGGAGGTGCTCACCTATGTGCTGCCAACAGTCTCTGACCTCTGTTTACATAAATATAGAGAAAAGTTATTTAAAAGTGAAGACGTATTACAGCTTACTATCGTTTAATTTCATAGTAAGAGCTCCTGTAATGTCACATGGCAACTGTAGAGTGCTCTTAAATACAGTTCTCAGTTCACTAGTAGACGTGCCAAGCAAGATCAAATACTTTTCTGGGTCAGCCTAAATCAACTGCTCTTGTTTCATGATGAGCCATGTTTAAGTTGCGTGTGTTGGGTTTATTTGTTCTCAGTGAACCAAGAACCTTGGCCAGTCATAATTCTTACATAAATTTATGGAAATGGTCTGTTATCATGGCTTCTTTATCACTAAATTAAGACAATCAGTTATATTTCATTCAATCTTTGGAACTGGGCATGGTGGTTATGTGCCTATAATTCCCAGCACTTGAGAAGTGCAGGCAGAAGCATGTGAATTTGAGGCTGGCCTGGGAAACATAGCAAGTTTAAGGACAGCCCAAACTATATAGTGAGACTCTAATTCAAAATAAAGGTGCTGGGTTCAGTCAGTATGTTTACTACCACTTGTGATTTACAAATGTATTAATTTAGTCTACACAGTATAGCTAATAGTATTCGAAAGAAAAAAGAGGTTAGTACTTGATTTAAAATGCAGTTTTAATCTAAGGTTAACTTAAACTTAAAATGCAGTAACTTATCACTAGGGTTCTGTGTATGCTATTATGAGTGGTAAAAACTTAAATTAGAGAGTAGTTTTTGAATAACAAATACTAATAAAATTGAGAAATATATATATATAGATGTCAGTTAAGTGGAAAGACAAGAATCTGAGAAAAGCAGAGATATGATTGACCTTGGATTCTAGGCTTTCATTGTTGTTAGGGGTGACAAGTACTAAAATGATGCCTGAAAATGAAAGTCAGAATCCAATAATGTCTTGCATATCATCTGGAGTATTTTATAAAGGAATTTGAAATGAGCAGCTACAAACACACCAATTTTGATATGCTTTGTAGATATCAATTCTTTTCAATGATTTATGTTTTGTTTTATAATTAGAATAGCTGGTTTTTAGAGCAGCTAGACAGGTTCTGGTTTCTGTTAATCCTTATCGTTTTGTTCATGTACAGTTAGCCTTACAAGAGGAGAAGTTAAGACTAGAAGAAGAAGCTTTATACGCTGCCCAGCGTGAAGCAGCCAGGGCAGCAAGGCAGCGAAAGCTCCTGGAGGTGAGGGGGACAGACCCCAACGCACACCAGGGTTCCTTCTCTCCTTGTTTCCACTGACGATTCCAAGTTGGGACTTCTCTCCTAGAATCAACGGCTCCTTGTTTAGTAGAGGATGTACTTATGCATATATTCTTTTGAATCCCAAAGGCAAATTAATCGATCTTTATTTTCTAGAAGTAACATAAACATGTGCTTGATACTATGTCAGTGTAGCTCTAGGTTAGCAGGAGCTGATTCTTGTTTAGCCTATGGATGAATTCTAATGTTCTAAGTTCAAATTCTTTTGGGGAAAGTACCGTGTTTAGAGGACAGATATTTCAAAATTAGCCCTCAATATAATTTCTGAAGTATTTTAGTGTATGCTCATGGAGATTTTTAAAAACAGTTTCTTAAATGGTAAGACTCTTATTCTTAGTTTAAGACAAGCTATATGCTTTATGGCTCACTAGGGGTGTTGTTTAATTCTCAATTTCTTATGTGTTTGAGACATTAAGTGTTAGTAGAGAAGTCTTTAGTATATTATCAGGGAAGACAGATTTACCATCTCTTACCAAGACATGGGAATATGGTATCTTCACATACTTAACAGCTGACAGTCACAGATACTTACAGAACTAAGTATCAGAAGCATTACTGGGAAGGGTCTTAGTTTAAAATTTACAGCAGTCTTAGGAGAAAGGTGGCATTTGAAACCCCTACTTTACAGATGAGGAAGCTAAAGGACAGATCTTGCTGCTGGCACACAGAATGGCCAGAGTCCAAGCATGGTGGTGCTTAGCCATGATTCCCTGTGTGGATTTGCCACCGGTGTTCAGTGGTCCAGTGTTCAGTAGTACAAAACTCCAAATTCAGATGACCTGAGAAATCCTGTCTTTGTGATTTCTATATGAACTGTCTTTCTCTCTCTCTCTGTGGGGTGGGTTTCAGCAGATGCTTTATAGGAAAGTGCCTTTGTATAGTACATCCTAAGTAGTGGAAAACTTTATACTTGACTGTCACTTTCTATGAAACTAATTGTTGTTCTTAATATAGGCATCTTTTTTACAATAATAAATTCTCTCTCTACCATGTTTTCTTTAGAGTAGTGGTTCTCAGCCTGTGGGCAGAGACCCCTGTCGAGATCAAATGACCCTTTCACAGGGGTCACATATCAGATACCCTACATATCAGACATTTACATTACAGTTCATAATAGCAAAATTACAGTTACATGAGGAGCAGTGTAAAGGGTCGTAGCCTTAAGAAGGTTGAGAACCACTGGATTAAGCACCCCATTTGATATGTCAGTTTGGGTAATCTATGTTCTCCATGTTCCTGTTTCCATGACTAAATGTTTGCTTTGGGAATACATCATCTACTGTCATACATGGACCCAACTGTACAACTGGTTCATTGCTTTTCATAAAACTGGGTCTGCTAAGGTGGGACAATAGCCATCTATAGTCAACAGGTGGAGAAGCAGAAAGTAACACTCATGCCAGAAATACACAGCCACCTTCAAAGCACAACTTGGACGGCTCTGTAGAATCCTGTGCCGAGTCCCAAAACAAACCACTGCCATTAAAGTACCTGAGTCAGATCAGCTTTCACATCCTTAGACTGCTCCTCATTCCAGCAAAGAGGACTGCATGCGACCTGACAGTTGACTTCCTTGCCTTATCCTTCTAGTCAGGGAGTTCTTAGGAGTAGTGAGAACATTCGGGGCACATACACAGCTGTTTACATCCACTTCCCAGCTCTGAATACTCTCAGCTCTAAAACATCACACACTGATGAGCTGAGAAAAATTCTGTCCTTAAATAAGAGGATATAGATGATGAAGGAAAATTATTTCAGTGAAATAACGCTAACCTTTTGTTTTTAGAAACTAGGCAAAGAAGGATGTTGGCATTGCATGGGTATTTTTTAAGAGAGTAACTTGACATCAAAATGATTTTGTATTGCATTGTGTTTCCAAAGCAAGAAAAGCAGAGGGCTGCTCAGCGCTATCATCCTAGCAGTGGAGACTATCACAGGTAAAGACACTGCATGTGCTCCTCTGTCTGTAGCACAAACGGTTAGTTCCAGACACACACTGTTTGCCTCAAGATCTTTGTAAATGTATTCACATGCTCAAGACCCTGGGTTCCCATGTGTGTATGTGACTTACAAAATTATATTTTTATACACACACACATAGTATATATACATGTATAATATATGTGTGTGAATGTATACACTCACTTGTGTATATACATATCACTTTCCTCTAAGACTCTGTCTCCGAACACTGAGCGCGTTGGGTTTTTTAAGCTGTAAGTGATCATCTATTCAAGCTGACTTTGATGCCTTTGTAAGAGGAATAGCATCATCCTGTAGAAAGGGATGCGGTAACTGGGTTTCTGCAGGTCAGTTGGCAATAGTCTTCCTTAATGAGAACATGCTCGTGCTTGTTGGTATAGGGTTATCATACGGCTCAGCTCTGAGGACGGCCCTTCAGAATTTGTCAGGCTGTTTCCATTTCATGGTAGCATTAAATAAATAAGACTCATTTTCACCAGAATATTCTGATTGTATAACAGTTACAACTTTGGAGAGGAGGCTTCAAGCCAGAAACACCGTCACGACATAGGTACTCATTCTTTTGAATCTATTACTAATGTATTTTAAAATTCACTTTTATTACAGTGCAGGACCAGAAGATGACTTTGAATCTTCCCTAAGAAATATGAAGTCACAGTATGAAGTTTTTCGGAGTAGTAGTAAGTCTTGAAAATATTCTCTGAACATTGCACTTCACTTTTCACCACATTAATAACGATATTTCTGGAAGTTTGGAAGAACGTTAAGATTTAGAGAGACAGTTGTTCCCTAAAAGAAAAAAAGAAAGTGACTGTTGTGGTCAGAGACTGGTGACATTTCCATTCACTTGATGTGTGTTCCAGGACTCTCATCTGATGCCACAGTGTTGACACCAAACACCGAAAGCAGCTGTGACCTAATGACCAAAACCAAATCAACGAGTGGAAATGACGACAGCACCTCCTTAGACCTGGAGTGGGAAGATGAAGAAGGTATGTTGCCTCAGTTTCCCTGGAGAGTCACATTCCTGTGTTAGTCCAAATGTTTTCTGCCTTGTGTTTCGTGGTATTTAAATTGAATATTTATAAGCCCATGAAAACTCATAGACTTTTTTTAAATGGAGTTTTACTAGCCTTGGGTGTCCAGGAACTTGCTCTGTAGACCAGGCTAACCTCAAACTCACAGAGATCCACCTACCTCTGTCTCCTGGGTACTGTGGTTAAAGGCATGAGCTTCAACACCTGGCTAACAGTTATTTTTTCTTACATTTAGAGAGAGTGAGAAGTGATTGTGTGTGTGTGTGTGTGTGTGTGTGTGTGTGTTTGCGCACACTTATGACGTGAACACCAGAAGCGTGGAGGTCAGAGAAGGTCTATGAGAGCGTTGGTTCTCTCCTTCCCCGTATGGGGCCTAGGGATTAAACACGGGCCATTCTCCTTGGCAGCAAGCACCTTTACCAACTCAGCCATCATGCAACCATGACTTAAATCTATTAGCAATTGTAATCTCATAATCAGTTGTTAGAAAATTACTTAAATGTTTATGATTTTTGAGATTAAGAAAACAAATGTTAATTTTTAAAATATTTTTTCTAACCTAACTCATAAAGTTTTCCACTTGAAGGATTTCTGCCTCCTTTTGAGCAGCTTAAAGTCAAGTCAGCTACTGTGTGGTTCACTATAAATGAACAATTTAATTCCTTAGGGTTTTTGTAGAACAGAACCTGTCGTTTAGATATAAGTTTGAATTTTAGCTGGTTGGTCTTGCAAGCTGTAGTACTTACAAATATACTTAGTCTCTCTAGGCAGCGGTTGTTCATCCCATGAGAAAAGAATAAAGGGGGCAGTTTTTCATGTTTTATGTAAGTGTTGATGTATTATTAAACTCTAAAGTATTTGGCTAGGGAAGGGAATGTAGCTCAAAAGTAAAGTGTCTGCCATGTGCAAAGACCTGGGTTTGATCTTCAGCACACAAAAAAGAAACAGGAAAGAAACTGTTAGGGGGGAATGAAAACACCCAGTACCGGGATGGCACACACGTGCGCCCAGGATTGTAGCACTAACTATATACAACACCCAGTACCGGGATGGCACACACGTGCGCCCAGGATTGTAGCACTAACTATATACAACACCCAGCACCGGGATGGCACACACGTGCGCCCAGGATTGTAGCATTAACTATATACAACACCCAGCACCGGGATGGCACACACGTGCGCCCAGGATTGTAGCACTAACTATATACAACACCCAGCACCGGGATGGCACACACGTGCGCCCAGGATTGTAGCACTAACTATATACAACACCCAGCACCGGGATGGCACACACGTGCGCCCAGGATTGTAGCACTAACTATATACAACACCCAGCACCGGGATGGCACACACGTGCGCTCAGGATTGTAGCACTAACTATATACAACACCCAGCACCGGGATGGCACACACGTGCGCTCAGGATTGTAGCACTAACTATATACAACACCCAGTACCGGGATGGCACACACGTGCGCTCAGGATTGTAGCAAAAATATTGGCTTGTTTTCAACACAACTTCATGTTAAAAATGTACAGTGTCAGAAAGAATTAGAGTACAGAACTTAAAGAGAACCAGTACACTTTAAGCAGTTCGTAGGATGTTGCGATGAAATAGATCTTAGATATCCTTTAATCATGCTAATTTGTTTTGTCAATTAAAAGACGGACAGGAAACTTGAATAGCTTTATGATAGGCTGTATTAGCTTGTTAAGTCTTCCTGATGTCCCCTTCCCCAGTCCTGCACTTACCTTTGTGTAGGTTTAGATCCCAGTCTCCAGTTCATTTGTACTTATTCTGTTGTGTACGTGTGCTAATCATATTCATAGATAAGACTGTCCTGGTCATCATGCAGCTTGTTAGCAAAATTGTTCAACTAGAGTAGGTGGGTGAAAGAATCCATTCAAAACCTTCTTCTTGGTTGATATACAATTGCAGCTTCCTTTAGAGAAATTTCAATCCGAGGAAACAGGTCCATTCTATACAAATGCATAGGCATATGCATTCTCAGCCCACACAGTTTCTCTGTGATATAGATGTATGTGTGTGCGGATTATGTGTGTATGTGCATGTGTGTGGAGGTGAGGGTCAGCCTCAAGTGCTCTAGAGCTGTCTGTCTTGTCTGTGGGAACTGGGCTCACTGCTTATGCTAGCTGGCCGTCAGAGCCCCTTGTCTCTGCCTCTTCAGCTCTCACAGTTGCAGCCACCCTGGGCCTTCAGCATGGCTGCTGAGGTTCTCCTGTGTGTGACAGCAAGCAGCTTACCAACTGAGCCATCATGTCCCCAGCCCTGGCTCATACTTTATAGTGCCCTCTCTAGTATAAGAACTTACTTTATTGAGTTGCGTCTTTGTAATGTTTTCAAGAGTAACAGGCAACAGTGGTAGAGATAAAATACTCCTTTTCCTTTCTTTCCTCTGAGGTCTGATTCTTTAAAATCAGAAAATAAAGTTGATTGTGTTCCCTATTCCCTTGAACCTCTGCCCATCCTGAATTTTAGTTATTTTACCAATGTAATTTATATTTAGAAATTTAGAAATTACTGTCTTTTCTCCCCTCTAAGATTTTTGAGACCCATGTTACTAACAGTTTATACTCAGTATTAAATCTAAAATTGTGGAACATCTGCCCTCTATTGTAGTACAGAACCAAGCTATCAGGAGAACTCAGGCTTTGGGGCTAGCCTGGAGAAATTAAGATTCTGCATTGGTTAGGACGTAGCTGAGCATGAAACTGGCCCAGCCTGTAGGAGCCCTGGGGTTTCAGGCTGTGCTTCGTAGCTGTGTGACCTGATGAAGGGCACCTCTCTGCTGCAGTTTCTTGCACTCTAAATGGAGCGGATGATGTGCTGTACTTAGCCTCTCAGGGCTGGCTAATGTACTGGAACTAAGTGCAATGTGGCAGGGTCCTGGGAAGACCTACGTCATCTCTGTAGTGCAATCTTCGCCTTTCTCCAGGAAATGCAACAGTCATCTGCTGGGAAAGGACCTTGGCAGAGACACCAAGTGGCCTTATGAGACCCAGAGCAATGACCTCTGATCTCTGTTGTGTTTGATTTGTGGCCCTTCAGAAATTTTTTCTTATGAGGAGATCAGTATTGCAAGTTTTTGTTTGTTTTATCAAAGGCATGATGTGTGGAGACCATACTTCAGATTTTTTCCCTTAAGGAAGCCTCCACAGGACTGGCTCCATAGGTTAATTACAAATCAAGCCTTAGAGTCAAACAAGAGCAATCTTGTTACTAAGCTGGCAAGTTGTTGTTTGTCTGTTTTTCCAGATGGGGTTTCTCTGGGTAGCCTTGGATGTCCTGGAACTCTCTTTGTAGAGCAGGCTGGCTTTGAACTTAGAGACTACCCATCTCTGCCTCCAGAGTGCTGGGATCAAAGGTGTATGTCAGTACCCCTGGCTTAGCTGGAAGTCTTTTAATACAGCTTTTTATTCTTACTGGGATTTCTTTCACTGTTCTTGAATTGCTAGGAATGAACAGGATGCTGCCCATGAGAGAGCGCTCCAAGACAGAGGAAGACATCCTGCGGGCAGCCCTGAAGTACAGCAGCAAGAAGGGCAGCAACCCCACGTCCACCTCTGACGACTCCAATGGACTGGAGTGGGAGAACGACTTTGTCAGTGCCGAGATGGACGACAACGGCAACTCTGAGTACTCCGGGTTTGTGAACCCTGTGTTAGAACTGTCGGATTCTGCCATCAAGCAGTCTGATACAGATCAGCAGATCCGATAGGGTGGGACTGTGTGACCTTACTTACCAAATGCTCAAAATCAGCTAGAATGTACAGGTGGCATGCCAAGCCTTTTTGTTAAGGCAGCAAAAAAGCCAAATGCTTGTTTTCCTCGAAGGAGCAAGAGTGGAGGGACAGCTGAGTGCTTCAGTCAGGTGTGATCTTAACATCTGCCCTCTGCGTCCCAGGACTGACTCGGTGATTCTGACATATCAAACACTCATGCCTTTCTGTTACCCTGGTCATGTTCTGCATCTTAAGTCTGTGTTAGTTTTACTCTGATTACTTTACTAAGCCTATCTTATTATAGAACTAAATCTAAAAGTATTTTTTGTTAATTCTCAGCATATGTACAGGCAGCATGAGGAGGGATGGGTGGATTTCCTGGGAAGGCAGACCCCTTCCCTGCAGCGTTTCCTTTGGTTACTTTTACTTTTCTTGTCTAGTAGGCAGCAGTAATTGGAGATGACCCAAACATACTGATGTGCGGGGCTTCCTTACACACACACACACACACACACACACACACACACACTCACACATGCACATATCCTAAGTCCTGCTTCACTCAATCTGAGTAAGAGATGACAGGATTAAAGATGCTTCCAGAGTTTGGACACTTTGAGTTGGTAATAATTAAAACTAATACATAAAAAATATGTATTTAAAAATTTTACTTCCTTTTACATGCCATTATATTGGCTTTAAATTGAGATTTTAAGTTTTCACTTTCATTTTCTAAAAATTCTATATTTCCAATGAGTGATCTTTGAAAGATTTTTACACAGAACATATTCTGTGAACCATTTAAGAAAACATTAAAATACGGGTATTTCAAAGTCCATACAATCCTTTCTGCTGTGAAAGGTCCCATTGATTGTATTGCCCTTTCCTTTGCCTTGTAGTACAAGGTACTTTGTGGGATGGAACTAGCATGTTGGCGTATTGACGACCCGTGTCTGAATCTTAGAGAAGGCCAGGTCTGGGAAGTGTGTCCTAACTGCATTCCTTGGTTTGGCCGAGACTGAGTGTCACTTTGGCAAGCACACTGTATTCTGTCTCCCTTGCTGCTGTCTTCAGCAGCGATGGTGCATGCTTTCAGTACAGGACGGTCCGGGTAGGAATGGTAAAGTTCTTGCTGTATGTGAAAACTTATGTGGCCCTTTCGATATTTGAACTGCTATACGATGACATCTGTAATTTTGTCATTTTTAAATCTCATACAAATAAATATACTTTGATATGTAAATATGCATTAGGCAATGCTATTATTTATATCTATCTTAAAATTTAAATTGTAGGTGTGTCATGGAAATGATTTAAAGGTACTCTATATTCACATTGCCTGTGTTAATGCTTTTTAAGGTTTATATTACATCAGATGTATATTTTTTGGTTTGGCATAAGCTACTGTTGTAATTTTCTTGGCTTTTTGTTGATAAAGAATTTTCTGAAGGAATGGTAACCTCTCAAGGATTGTGAATAAACATTTTTACATTTAGTGATATTTGCATATCATTGCTTCATAATGGTGCAGGTAGTATGACTCTTGGTGTATAGTTATTTTCTTAAATCAGATACGAAGATAAGACATAAAGAGATGCTTTAATTAGGGCAGGGGATACGGTTTTGCCAGCCATTCCCTGAAACAGGTAGGGACTGGGGGATGCTGGGAGAACCTGAGGTTAGCATCTGCTTTGGTATGTTAATGGCACCTCAGCCTTTTGTCCCAGTCTTGAGACCCAACATGGCTGTTTTCCCCCTCAAACTGTATGTACATTTCGTGTCCTTTGGTCCTGCTTGGATCTTTTTCACTGTAAACCTGCATGAGGGTGGTCACTGATAACCACACAGCAGTCACTGTTAGGCATGAGGGTGGTCACTCATAACCACACAGCAGTCACTGTTAGGCATGAGGGTGGTCACTCATAACCACACAGCAGTCACTGTTAGGCTGTCTTCAGATCTCTTGTGTCAATGAAATCAATCTAGAACTCTTCAGTTTGCCTAAGGCAGATTCCAAGAACAAGGGCAAAAACCAACCACATTCTTTGTAAAAATGTCGCAAGAACTGTCTCTAGCCCAGCTGCTAATATTGTTTGCCTCTGATGTTTCTTAAGCTGGAGCCTCCACAGTCCTCCAAAAAGCAGTGTGGTCAGGCTGGCATAGCAATCCCTACTCCGTGGTTCCAACTTCTGTCTGAGTTACTTTTTTATTACTGTGAAGAGACACCATGACCAAGGCAATTTATACAAGAAAAAATATATTGAGGGTTCCAGGCTCCAAAAAGCAGTGTGGTCAGGCTGGCATAGCAATCCCTACTCCGTGGTTCCAACTTCTGTCTGAGTTACTTTTTTATTACTGTGAAGAGACACCATGACCAAGGCAATTTATACAAGAAAAAATATATTGAGGGTTCACGTACCACAGAGAATTTATGTCTCGTTCACACACACACGACGGGGCATGGGCTCTTGAAACTTCAAAGCCACCCCTGGTGACACACCTCTTCCAACATGGCTGCACATCCCAACGTTGCCAGACAGTTCTACCAACTGGGGCCAGATACGCAAGCACGTGAGCCTGGAGGCCGTTCTCATTCAAACCACCACAAACATATACGTTAAAAAGCAACCACAGGCCAGTTACACAGAGGGATAGGGCTGTGTGACAAGTCTAAGTGAACTTTCCACAGGTCAGGAGGCTTCTTGTCTTGGGAGACATTTGTCCTGGGTTTTAATGGAGCAGGTGTGAGAGCCTTGTAGAGCATGTTGTAGGCAATGAGAAGGAGATGTCTTAAGTTCTTGAAGCAGGAAAAGATAGAGGGACCTAAGCATCGTGGATTAGGGAAGCCTTGTAGGAGATGATGTTGGGGGGATGTTAGGTATAATTTGTGGAAGCTTAGGCCAAATCAGATTTGCATTTATGAACGTTGGCCTAGTCGTTAAATAGGGCCCAGATTATGAGAAGGCAAGCACAGATGCATACTGCCCTCGGTGGGTGGGGTGGGTACGTTTACAATAGCCATAGAGAGTCAGAGAGTTGGAGCCAGCTTAGAGGGAGAATCACAAGGGTTTCCCTGTTGATTTGAATGTAGGGATAAAAGCAAGGGCTGAATCAGATAATCCATCCCATGTGTACGTTCCACACAGCCAGGACTGAACGCTGAAGCAGATCCTGACAGAAAGCCTTGGAATCTCTCCTGGGGTGTGGGAGAGTGGTCAGTCAGTCCTCAGAGGAACTGTCAGACCATACATCATCTGCCTCTCTGCCAGTAGGCAGTCTCCATCCAACTCCAGCACCCCAGTGAAGCTTAGAACTGACGTCATTCCGTTCTCTGTCTTCATGGCCACAGTTCACAGTAGGCTCCTCAACAACATAAACAGAGACTACTCTATGATTCTGCTTCTGTCACCTGTTATTTGGCCTCCTTGGTTCAGTGACATCTGAAGAGCATCTCTTGAGAATGAGTCCAAGCTCCGATTGCTTTGCTCGAGCAAATAATAAATGTCTGGGTAAACCTATGGTTATTTGACAGCCACCCTAGCAACTGCGACTCTACCTGACAGTAACATTTTGCTTCTGACTGACTTAATCAGAGCAGTGGGAAGAACAGATTTGGCAAAGTGAAAATTTTTGTTGGGAAAGTTAAATATTTCCACGAAGAGTATCCAAAGGTATTTGTGTGTGTGTGCCATTCAACGAAGAGGTATAGCTCTAAATTTGAGGATTCTTAGTGGATATGTACTTGTCTCATTGCTACCATTAAATAACCTAACAAAAGCATCAGGAAGGCAAAGGGTTTATTCTGGCTCATAGTCAAGTATGCAATCCATAGCAAGGACATCTTGGCTACAGAGGTTTGAGGCAGATGGATACATTGTACCCACAGTCAGGAAGCAGAGAATGGTGACCTGTCTCCAGTCTATGCAGTCCAAGACCCCATCCCCTCGAACAGTACCGTCCACAGGTAAGATGTGGATTCCCTCCCCTATCTAGAGGTTCCCTCGTGGGCATACCCCAAGGCCTGTCTCCTTGGTGAGTCTAGATCCTGTCAATTGACATTAACCATAACAGTAAGTATTTTAAGTCACAGTAGATGAGTCCCCCCAGGGAAGTAGAGTCAGAGAAGTCACCCCAGCTTCTCTTGGTGTGTGTGGGGTGGGTGATAAAAAGGCACCTAGAAATGCAGATACAGGATTTAAGAGTGGGGTTACTGACATCAAACATTTTATAAAGGGGACAGGTGACCTTAGGGAATAGCAAGGCTGATGGACGATGTGTGTTAGACAAGTGAAGGGGACAGTGAAGAAGAACGAAGAGTTAGCCTAGATATTTACAAAGTTTTCCTCTCAGAGAAGCGGGGTAGCCGGAGAGGGGTGAGGGGTTACGTGAGGGATCTTACAGAAGGTTCTGCAGTTTACCTCTAAAATGATTTAATTTGAAATTGTACCTTTATTGTTTTTGTTCAGCAATTGGATAAATGTATTCCAGCAGAGGACAGACTTTGCGTTTTACTCTACAGATTGGCATACAGGTACCTCAGTCATAGTTTATTAACAATCATCTAGCAAGATACCATATTGAGGACTGGAGAGATGGCTCAATGGTTAAGACACTGACTGCTTTTCCAGAGAACCCAGATTCAATTCCCAGCATCCACATGGCAGCTCACAACTGTCTGCAACACCAGTTCTAAGGAATCCAATACCCTGACATAGACAGACATGCAGGCAGAAAACATCAATGCACATGAAAAATAAATTATTTTAAAAAGAAGCCTACTTCTTTAAAAAGATATCAAATATAATATTTTCCGATCATTGTTAATTTAGTATCTCCTATTAGTAATTTGATTGCAGAGAGAAAAAACTGGAGTTCTGTGAAAGAAACAGCTTCACCAAAGTGATACTTAACATCCTTAAAAAACTTTAAAGGAGGAATGAGATGGGATTTGAAAATGATTGTTATGAGCTCTTTGTTAAGATGACACATTTATGGGAAGACCCTTTCCCTGATGCCTAGACATAGTAACGTCCATGCTAAATTAACTTGCTAGGAAAACAGAAGCCACCCAGTTCTGAGGAGTCTACAAGCCTCACTGACTGATGAGAACTTAATGATTGGAGGAGTTGGAATGTTGCAGAGCTAAATTATCTTGTGTTCTCTGTAGTCCCTTTGAAAGCCTCTGTTACCCACAGTTCTTCCATCAGAACCTTTGAAACATACTCTTGGCAGAATAGTTTTACCAATTCAGAAGGTGAGACTATAACCCCCCCTACCTACTAGTCCCACTGATGCATTTGCTCTTTGACTGATAAAGTCTCATGTACCCACATCTATGAAACATCTTTTGGGGCAATCCTGGGATATGGTTACTCAAATTTGGCTCAGGAATAAACTTACCTCTTCTTCCCTTTTAGTTCCCTGGAGGTGAGAGCTGTTTTAACACAGAGAACATTAGATACGAGGCCCAGTTGCTCGGTGCTACTCCTTACATAACATAGAGCATGGTGAAGAGAGACTGCACACCACACCTCAGCTGAGCTTACAGAGGTCCTGTGTGGGAGGCACTGCCTTAATCCTCAGTTTCAAAGAAGGAAAACGAAAATAAAGCAGCAGGATACATGGGAAATGAAGATAACCCTGGCGGTGTGATTCATAGCCCACAGTGAACATCATGCTTCGTCTAGAAACTGGGTCAGCATTGTTTGTGAGGGTTTGGGAAGCTTGGACTTTGTGTTGTTTCATTTACTTAACGGGGATTTATCTTATGTGGATAATTCCTGGGTAGAAACTGCCTGTAAAAACTTCAGTGACTCTAGAATTGAGAATGTTGTAGGTCTAGAAGCTAATTGCCGTTTATCTTAGGCTTCTTTTAGCTCACTCCATAGTGATGCTGTGCTCCCCTCTGTTAGAGCCTAACATCCTGACTATGGATAACACCTTTTGGAGTCTATTAACAACACTCTAATTTCCCACTAACCAAAAGGTTAAAAGTCATTGAACCACAGCCGAGGCTTACAGCCGAGGTTTTCCACAGTGCTGCAGTGGCCCACTTAATGTTTACACCAGTGCATCTGAAAAGCACCTTGACTTACGACTTTTCTTGTGCTGTTTCTATAAAAAAACTTCATGAAACTGCTTCCAGGTTGATGCGTGGAATTTGGGATAACCTAAATCTGTGTTTCCAGGCTATGGTCACTCATACTTGGCTCTAGAATAAAACTATTTTCTATCCCATTTGAATTACGATTGTGTTTGTGTGTGTGTAGGTGGGTGGGTGTGTGAGTGTGACCACTTCTGAGCCAAACTCATGATCAGATCATCTGTACCCTCCTACAAAAGATCATCCCAGCTAGACTTGTTGACTGGGGACTTTCTTCAGTGGAGGAAGGGCTGGGGAAGGTCTTGGGACGCTCATTCAAATGTCCATCCCTTCCTCCTAACCAGTTGTATCCAATGCCCTCAGTGTCCTTGGCTTCAGGGAGAGGTAGAGTACATAAGTGGAGAAGGACAGGCATAGGGTTCCATCTACATGGCCATAGGAGAGTCCATAGAGTAGTCCATGGAAATAGAATCCATGCTAGGCTGAGCAGACCTTCCTCTTAGTATGGTTCCTTCAAGGCTATCCATGCTCCTGCCTGTAACCTCTCACCCACTGTCCTGTCTGTAAGCATGACAAGCTTATTGTGGTTGGGCTTCAGTAGGAAGGGTAAATGTTGTCTTCCTCGGGAAGGAATTTGAGAGACAGACATCATTCAAAGGCCTAAGATGGGTTACATTGTCACAGTTACAGTAGTCATCTAACCTCAGAAGTTTTCTGTTACCAATAACATCCCTGATGCTGGCAGCAAGGCCAGAATACTCACCTCCAGTTCCTTGGGGCCTTCCATCAAGAAGAAAATGAAACCAGCAACAGAGCTGTCCCACCTTTGCCATTCGCTTCCCCACAGCCCCTGATCTTAAACCCAGTACTTGACAGGTGAGTTGCAGGCAGAGACATATTTTCCTGCCGACAGAATAGCAGAGCGCTGAGTGCCTGGATTCTGGAGTGACTCAGACAAGCTAGAAGCTCGCAGATCCCAGCCACACTTTCCACGGCTCTCTCCTTAGTCACCACTCGCAATGGAGACCAACGGCCCCAATCACAGCCCACACCATAAATTACATTCCCAAGTAGCAATCACGGAAGTAGACGAGGTAGAAGAAACAATGGAATCTTTAGATAAGGTAGAGGCAGCTGCTACTCAACCTTCAACAGCACCTCCCGACAGTAACTTATGGCTAGTTTTCTGTAACAGATAGATATTATCATCACATAGAAATTACTTTTTAAAGTACAGTCTGTGGGAAAACACACCCCCTCCTACACCCACCGAAACAAAACTCGTGTTAGAGCTTCTGCCTGTCAGTCGGGGCATATTTCCAGAAATAAAATTTTTAAGAAATGGGTGTCGAAGTTATATGTGGAAGGAGATAACTGACTCACAAGAGTTGACCTCTGACCTCCACCCCTCATGTGTAACTTTTCAACACAAAATAAATCTAATTTAAAAAAAAAAAAAAAAGGTTTAACCTTATGCCAGACCTGGAGGATGACTCAGCAGTTAAGAGGGCCTTGACTACTGTTTGTGCAGAAGACCCAAGTTTGGTTCCAAGCATTCATATTTGGAAGCTCTCACCTTCTTATATGTAGTACATACCCACACACAGACATACTCACACACCTAATTTTTAAAAATAAAGATTTTAAAACTCATATACGCCATAGGAGTTCACTCTCCCCAGTGGATTGCATGGCCATGCCATGAAGCTACAGATCCAAGAAAAGCATGCCAGTGGCTGGAACAATGATGGTTACAACATGTAACAAGTTGACATGCCCCTTTAAAACCTTGATACCCACTCCAGAGGCAGAGTCCCCTAAGACCTGTGTTGAAATGTTCACTTAGCTACACAGTATGTGGCACCAGACACCACTTTTGTTCTTGTTTCCACTCTGCTATGGAGATTTATCTGTAGTCGTTAGAAAAATGCTCCTCCCCGACCCCCCAGCCTCCCAACCCCCCACCCTGACTATATGGTCACCCCACTTCTGGCACAAGGTGATTCTGATACCTTCAGAGAGTCGGTTGGAGGGGGCGTGGGCTTCTCATTCCGAGCTTATTCTTTCCGAGACCTGAACCAGGAAGGCCAGATTCTCTTAAGTGATTAATACATGAAAACCTTGGGAGTTCCTGTGGCCACGTGCAGCCGTGGATGGAGAATGGGGCCACCAGGCATCTAGGAATGAGCCTGGGCAATGCAATCTCACTGCGAGCCTGCAGCAGCGTTCCTTCCTATTGTTCTAGGAGGCACCTGAGCTTCCCGTTGATAATCCCCTCTGTGCTTGACTAGCTCAGCAGAGGTTTTGTCATTTGTCATCAGAACACACTCATACACCTCTTGCCCTCCTAGGCAGCCTTTGTCCCAGATGGCTCACACTGCAAGCACTTCTAAACAAGCTTGGTGATCTAGCTTACAAATTTGCTTCAGAAGAGAAGTTATAATCCTAAAGGAGGGGAGTGTAATGGAGGCCATTGATCGACAGTGGCAAGAAATGACGGTGCATCGGTTGGTGGATCGAATGAGAAAGGCCCTCATAGGCGCATAAATTGGAGTGTCTGGTTCCCAGTTGGCAGACTGTTTAGGAAGGATTAGGAGGTGGTGTCTTGTTGGAGGAGATACTTCACTGAGGGGCAGGGGGTGGGGGGACAGCGACGACAATGACGACTTTAAACTTTAAGGTTTCAAAAGTCCAAGCCAGTCCCAGTCTCCCTCTCTCCCCTTTCAGCTGCTGCTCCAGCGTCATGCCTGCTTGCCTGCCACCCTACTAAAATGGCTATGGATTCACCCTCTAAAACTGTGCACAAGTTCCCCAGTTAAATGTTTCCTTTTATAAGTAGCTTTGATCCTGAGTGATAGAATAACTAAGACCTTACATAAGAGGGAGTATGTTTGTTTTTCTCTTTGCTACTGTAACAAATTGCTGTAATTTGCAACAAAGGTGAAGAAACTGCAAGCTCTGAGGGTGGAAGTCAACGGCAGGTGTCGCTGGCCTAAAGAGTCCCTGGGATTTCGATTCTTCCTGCAGTTTCCAGCATGGAGATGTCTATCCATCTTTTCTGTCTCCAAGATGTTACAGTTTTCCTTGGTTCATGACCTCCTTCCTCCAAGTGCGAAGCCCACACCAGTCAGCCAAGTCCGTGTCACACTGCAACCTTCTGGTACCATTGTTTTCCCCTCCTACTTTTAAGGACCCTGTTATTACCTGAGTCTGGGATAATCCAGGATGATCTCTTTAACTTGAGATCATCAAGTGAGTAACTAACTCTATCTGCATCATTCATTTGTCCTTGCTGTGTCATGACATACCCACAGGTTCTGGCAGGCCGCACATGGACACCTGTTGGGCGGAAGGTACAGGTGGGACTTCCTGTTTCCTGGAGGAAAAGGGAGATGCAAGGAAGGAGATAGGGGAGTTTGCTACGCTTTGGAGAGAGGAGAACTAGGCAACCATGTGAGGTCTTGTGAGGAGCGGTGGGCTGTGGCCACTCCTATAGGCGGGTGATCAGAGATGTTTAGCAGGGACTAGATTCAACTGACCGACTAAGGTTAGGGGAGGTGGGAGGAGCAGAGCTAAGAGGAATGATAAGGGCTCGCTTTTCCAGGAGGGAAGACAGTAGTGCCCAGCAGTTGTGCCAAGAAGGCAAGTTGAAAATGAACAACTATGTGTGTGTCTTTTATTGCTGATTCAAGAGAAGCTGGGGAGGGGTTTGGTAGTTGGGTCCGATTCCTAGAGTATAAGTGGGGTAGCGAAAAGCTACAGGCAACAGCTTACCACAGGAGTCAGCAGGAAAACCAGGCAAGAAATAAAATAGTCACCTGGGCACTTGGCACATATGAGGAAGTGGTGCCCATTTAGCAACAGTCCTTAGGCTGAGGCAGCAGGTGATGTCTTATTTGATAGGCAAGGGGTGACTGACTGGTGATCTGCAGCAAGAGGCATATTGCAGATAACATGCATATGGTACCAGGCTAAACGGTTGATTAGAAATAGTTTCAAAGGGTTGTTGCAGAAATATAGTTACATGAAGCTGGGCACAGCATTCGGGGACTGATGTATGAGGATCACAAGTTCAAAACCAGCCTAAGCTTCAAAGCAAGCTATTATTGAAAAAACAAAAATAAAATATGTATGTGGCTAGCTTTCCCCACCTGACCCCTCCTCCCACCAAAAATCCTGTACCTGTTACAGCATGAAGTTTCATTTACCGAGGAAGTTATACAGGGAGCCTTTACTTTCTGGTAATGCTTAAATTTCCTGTAACTTAATGACTATCATTCTCCTTTACATAACATTCACTAACGTTCATCTTGATCTAGCTGAAATGAAGTGAATGAGAATCTTTTAAATAAATACAACCCCATGTGAAACTAAAAGTTTAGAAATATTTAAGCATTTATTATAAATATTCACATATACTGACTTCTATGGAGCTGCCTAAGAACAGTCGTGTTCCTTTAAGAAGTTTCAAAGAAGCAGCTGAGGGACTGAGCTCTGACTTCATCCTACGCAAACAGGCTGTTAAAAGTTTTGATTTCTGCCACTTTTAAATCTGTACGATACATAAAATTCATTTTCAATTTCGTAAGAAAACAATCTGAATCCCAGTGTTCTTTAAACGTTAGTTGTACGTCCTACGTATAGGAAAGCGAAACTGCCGTCTTAGAAATAAACATTATAGTTCCATAGAAAGAAAGCGAGGAGCTATTCTCAAGTCTTTCCATAACGAAGCCACAGTGACTCAGTGACTCAGCACTCTAGAACTTATTCCAGGACCTGGTTCTACAAGCAGGAGCATGCCGCAGACACCCGCCAACAATCCGCCCGAGCTCTAAACTTGAAAAACAAAGGCTGCTAACGAAATGATAGACCAGGCCAAGAGATGGCTGCTACCAAGACAAAGCACGGGATGACGTCATGTAGAAAAGCAACAAGCGTGTCCTCATCACACAGAAGATGTGTCTTATGCACCAACCCTTATAGATGTACGCTTAATTCTTTGTAGAGCCGAAACTCAAACAGCTGACTAAGTTGATGACTAACACAGTCTACAGACTTCCAAATGCTATGGCAATAGCATTTAGTTTTGGTAAAAACTAAAGTCAGCATGCAGACATCCGTGCTACTTTACATTCACAAACTCCAAGGAAGTGGGATGTCTCTCATGTGTCTTCATCCTTCACGTGTCTCCAGGTCGGACCCTCTTCACAGTTCGTTTTCATCCATTTCTGCAGGAGAACTTCTGTGGGTGAAGTACGAAGAATACACCCCATCCTCCGGTATGGGACTCTGTGTTGGCCAGTTGTTTTCTTGCAAGAGAGGTCTTTGAGACAGGATAAGTTGAGTCTCAAAAGATTCCACCGACTCTCCGTCGTCCTTCTCCACCAGGACCTGATACTCTCCGAACCTGAGCATGCACTTGTAAGGCAGGTCCATTTTATTGAGGTAGCCGAGCTCCTGGTTATCCACCATCAAACTGGTCTTCTTGCTCATGTTTTTAATTTCAAACGAGAGAACTGAGCTGTTGAATTGTTTAAACGGCTGTAAAACAAACTGAACTCGGGAAACCTGTTTGTCCTGAAACGTATACTGGCACAGGTTGGAATTCCGTCCAAATTTCACCACTTCAATAGAAGGAAATCTCTCCTTGTTGAAAACTTTATTGATTTAAATATCCCACTTTGTAGCTGGCCAGGATGGTAAATGGTCATCTGGAGACAAGTGACCGTCTCTTCTGTATCGGCGTCTTCAAAGGTGGACATGACCGCTCCCCGCCTGTAACAGGCAAAGCATCCGGTTAGCTCAGCCCTCTCGCTCTCTCTAAGAGTATGCTCAAAATGAGCTTGAAGAGCCTACACTAAGAACAATACTAGCCCCTTCCTCTTCCTTTGTTTCATTTCTCCTTTGCCCATTCTTATAATGTGGATGGTTATGAGATTGCTCATAGTACAGTGGTTTAGGGGAAGCAGAGGAGGTTTCATTCCCTTCTTGGCTAAATAGTGATGCAAACCAAAAAATATGATGGTTGTAATTTAAAAATAATAAAATAAAATCAGGTACATCATGGTGAGAAGTTAAGGCAGAAAGATCATTAGTTCAAGCCCAGCCTGAGCTACCTAGTGAGACTATTAAAAACAAACTGGTTTGGGTTTTAATATCCTCAGAGGAGCTATACTCAAATAAAACCTACAGTCTATCAATTCTACTCTAACACGATTACTAAAATTGTGAACTCTTTTTAAAATAAGAACCTTAAAGGTATAGAAGGGCTGGAGAGATAGAGTAGCTGGTTGAGATAGAGTAGCTGGTTGCTCTTCCAGAAGAAGAGCCTGGTGAGATTCCCAGTACCTATATGGTGGCTCACAACCTACTGTAATTCCAATTCCAGGAAATGTGATGCCCTCTTCTGGCCTCCTTGGGTACTGCATACACATGGTGCACAGACATACACACAAGCAAAACATCCATACATCAAAAATTAAAGTAAAAAAATTTTAAAACGTTAAAATTATAAACAAATAACTGCAACCATATCACCTTATGTCATTAAATTATTTTATATTAAATTAAGTCTTGAATTTCTCATAGTTTTACTTAGACGTTACGTTTTTAACAACTCCCGTGAGGCCACTCAGTACCACAGTCTTCCTGGTACTGGAGTTATTTGTGTCCTTGGTCTTTTGTAAATGGAAAGGAGGCATTAACAGTAGCAGTGCTACTACGGGTGTTCTTGGAGCCCAAGGCCTGAGGTGCCCACCTAGATCTCACTATACACAGGGCACTACAGTACAAGTGGGAAGCGGTGCTATTCACAGGATTACAACAGAAAAGAAATTTTCATTTCTCAAATTTTTTCTGAAGCTATCTTGATAAAGAATTACCATAAAAAAAAAACAAATCTAACAATTTTAAAACTATATGCACATATCACTTAAAAGTTCAAAAAACAAAAACATTTAGAAACATGTCTCTCAATCCCAATCTTTTATCTCTCTGTTCTAAATCGACTACTATAAAGTCACCTTTAACTTTATAAACAGGTTCTCCACACAAGCATAATTATGTGAGCGTGTACACGTGCACATGTACACACATGCACACACACGTGTACACATTTCTCTACAGAGAGTAATTTCTCTCATACAAATAGACATACTGTCTGTTTCATTCTGGCCCTTGATTGCTCGTGCCTATTGGTGGCTTTTTGCCACAGTCACACAACACCTTCCGCCAAGTGTGGTGAAGGCACCATTCTCAACAGCTGCTGACTGTTCACTGTGGCCTCTGAATGACCCTCGCTTGTTTGTGTAGTTAGTTTCTATCTGCTTATGTTGATCTGGGACTTGGGAAGCAATAATCTTCAATAAGTATTTTTTTAATTAAATTATTTTTATTTCATGTGCATTGGTGTTTGGCCTGCATATCAGAGTATTCGGATTCCCTGAAACTGGAGTTATACACTGTTGTGAGCTGTCATTGGGTGCTGAGAATTAAACCCAGGACCTCTGGAAAAGCAACCAGTGATCTTAACCACTGAGCCATCTCTCCAGCTCCCATCAATGAATTTTATAATTAAGTGAAATTTATAGTTGTACTGGTTTTGTTGTTGTTGTTTATAACAAAGAGAAAATAGGTTGGTATTAAACTACCATCTATCTTAGACATTGGTATCAAAACTATTATGGTTTGAAAACAAAAAACTGGGACTCTTTTCATGACCCTTCTATCCCAGTCTTTTACTCTATTGTTTTTCTTAACAGTGGCTGTGGTGATTTGAATGGAAATAGCCCCCTAGATGCATATGTTTCCATATTTGGTCTTCAGTTGGTGGAATTATATAGAACTGACTAGGGGGCGTGGCTTTGTTAGAGAAGGTCTAGAGATGGTGGGTTTGAAGGTTTCAAAAGCTCACTCCATTCCATGTTAATTCTTGCTGCCTGACAGCATGTTTCAGGTGCAGTGCCATACCTCCTTACCTGCTGCCATGGTCCTCGCATGGACTCTATCCCTCTGAGACTGCAATCCCCAGATAAATACACTCTTTCCTGTATATGGAAGCTTAGGTCATGGTGCACATCCCAGCAATAGAAATGAACTAAGACCGAGTCTCAATGTCTAGGTCACCTCATTCTTCCTCTCATACCCAGGTTGTCTGCTTTTCAGACATTACTTTTCTCTCTTTTACAAAGTTTGCTGCTAAAACCAAGCTGCACGTAGTTATCCATAAATGACACCAAGCAAAATGTCCTTCGTTAACTTAGACACTAATCTTTAATTTTAACTTTACATCCTATCTCTTGGACTTTATTGCAACATACTGAACTGCCTAGCAAGGTAAGAGATCTCCAGTGTAAGTTAAAGAAACAAACAAAAACAGTAAAAGGAATCCTAAAAAGTCTTAGTCAAACATGGTCAAAATTATTGAAACAAAAGCCAACAAGAATTAACTATCATGCAATGGGTGGAACTGATTAAACCAGTTCATGCTGTCATTTGGATACACTTTCATTATGATAATCGAGTCTCATTATTCAAGAAGCAGACAGCATGAATGAGAATAATTACACCAAGTTATGCAATGATGCAATTAGCAATTGATAAAAAGAATTCGTTGTTGTGAATTTGGGTAACATCTACTTTCCATCTATAGTCTCTGTTTGTGTAAAAAAAAAAAAATGTATACAATAAAACTGCATTACATGTGCAAGTGAAAACATCAGAATAAAATGATGAACTTGGAAGATGGCTCGGTTGGTAAAGCATTTGCTTGCCAATGGAAGGACTGGGCCTAGATCCCCAGGACCCACATAAAACACTGAGGAGCATATCGCATACTTGTAATCCCAGGGCTGGTAAGAGAGGAGGCAGTGATATGCAGGTCCCTGGGGGCTTACTGGCCAGCTAGCCTAGCCTACTTTGCAAAGTGTAGACCAATGAGAGGTCTTGTCCCAAAGAGGGCTGTAGATGCCTAAGGAATAACACCTCACCCTAGCCTCTGACCTCTACATGCATGTGCATAAATACTCACACACGCACATGTGCGCATACACACACGCATGCACACACACACACACACACACAACAAATTTTTAAATAAGAAGCAAATAACTTAAAACTAAAGAGCAGGAACCACCTCCATTTTGTCTAGAAATGGTTCGACTCCAGCTCATCCTTGGGCTTTGACAGTTCCAGAAGAACTGTATTAAAAGAGGATTTTTCCAACTATGGTGTTTTTGTTGACAGCTAAATGTTTTGTATGCTTTATATGACCTGTGTGTTTACAGTTCTGTCTTTCTGAGCAGATCCACTTGCCAAAAGTCTCTGCTGTAAATAGGCTCTCCCACCTGGGAACCAGGGTCCTCTAAGGGAAAGCTGTCACCTTCTTTGAGTCAGAGCCCATGGTAGTCTTGGTGTGAATTCATTCTTAGGGTCTGGTGGTCCACAATTATGATTCCGTCCAGCAAACACTGAGGTAGAGTGTTACCTCTGCCCCTCCTTCCCTGCTGTTCCCCAGCTGGCCCTTTAAAAGAGGTTCCCCCCTGGTTTGGACTGCTGGCCCTAACCATTAATAACCATGGCAACACAAACAAACATGAATAGAAGCTATGCAGAAGCTTACAGCCAAGCAAAAGAGTCAAAAAACCAGCATGTAGTTTCACCTCCCTTGCCATAACAGCAGCCCCCCACCTCCACCCAAGGACCAACTACTTCAGTCTGAGTTCCAGAGGAGAGTCCCCTTGGTCTGAGTCCCTGTGATTCTTGAAGCTATGTGTTACTCCACTCTAGGCTGATAAATGCGTTTGCCTGTCTTAGGAGGACGAAATGGAGGCAAACTCTGACAGAAGGGTTTCTACTTATGGTATGCCTTTCGTGTGCTAGGCACGGTGCTGAGCCCTTTGATGTACCATCTCAGCTTCTCTTCAAAATAGCTCCAGGATCTTTACAGATAGAGATGGGGTTATGTAGATTTAAAGAATGGGTTCTGCTCTTAAAAAAAAAAAAAAAAAAAAAAAAAAAAAAAAAAAAAAGGTGCCAAAGCCAGAGTCCTGACCCAAAGACACTGTCTCTGAGCACTCCACAAACTACCTTCCCTTCCTGGGTTCACAGTTATACTTTGCAAACTATAGAAGTTAAGAGAAGAGAGGCTCAGAAGCACGTGCTGAAGCCAGGGAGTTATGAACCTGGACGCCACACAGTTGTTAAGGAGGGAAGTGCAGCTGCCTGAGCTGTCTCACAAGAGGATGTGAACCAAAGCACTGGCAAATGTCCATCACCCTCACTCCTGCATCCCAGCAGGGGCCTACCATCCAGAGGCAACTCTGCTGGTTGTTTGGAGAGTGAAGAAGGCAGATAAACAAACTAATCTGTTAATCTCCAGAGGCCCAAGGACCTTCTACAAAGTAGCTTGAACCTTGGCACTTCAGCATTCAGTAGAAAGGCAGACATGAACAATTAACATAACAAATTTAAGAGTAGTAGTTGGTTTTGTTTGTTTGTTTGATTGGTTGGTTGTTTGGTTGTTTGGTTTTTAAGTCACTGGTGTGTAGAGGCTCAAAAAAGTTTTTGAACTCTGATAGTTTTAAATACCAAATACACAGAAGGCCAACAGACTATATAGTAGTAACAATGCTTGTCTCAGGAAGGGGAACCAAGGGTCAGGAGAAGAAGAGAGATTTGCCAGAGCAGATTTGGAATTTGACACCAGGTACACTAAGACCTGTTCAAATATCTAACAATTGTTTTTCTTTACAAAACTCATAAATCATCATATTTTTGTGGAGTGAAGTAGAATTAGAGATAGTAAAGTCTCATTGGCAATGCGTGTGTTACACAGTATATTACCCTGCTATCTGACACCACAAAGTTGTAAAACACAGAACATCTGGCAAACAGTAATAACCTTAACAAAGAAACTATTATCCAACAAGGAGAGAAATTAAATGAAAAACAAGTTCTGCTAACAGACAGGAGCCAAAGGGTGGCTCTTTCTCCCCACCTACTCCCAGGCACCCCCCACCCAACTCCAGGCTTAACCCTTTGCATGCTGAATACTAAGATGTACACACTCACCTGAGAGCTTTCCAGTGGACACAGCTAACTAGATCAGGACTCCTGAGCCTTGTCTCTTCTCCTGGGGAAAAAAAAGGAGGGGTGTGTGTAGGTGTGTTAGGTACACAGCAGCACTGACACTCCAGCTGCCTGCACGGGGCAAGCTGCTCCTCTCTGACCCCTGTGTCCAGCGAAACTAGCGAAGGGCTACAGGGCTTTGTTTTTGCACAAGGTTGATTGGTTTTAATTGTCCCAGATGAGACGCTGCAGAGATGTTTTTACTAAAATGAGCCAGGTGTTCAAACGGTTTAAAAGGAAGTTTGTGCGGCTCCCCCGGCTGGGGGTCACGCATGTCATTAAGGTTTCTTACGTTTTGAGAGTTTGTTTTGTTTAAAACAGTACTGGCTGTAAATGGAGGTTCCTTCGAATCGACGAACTAGGGAAGGCTCTCTCTAAACCGCTTACCTTCACCTCCCTCTGCTCCAGCTCTTAGTCTCTAAGAGAGATTGTGATTGCAAGAAGGAAGTTTCTATTTTTGCAAAAACAAAACAAAACAAAACAAAAAAAACCAAAAACCTTCTCTCCTTGACAAACACCCGACATCGAGCTGGTAGAAGGGGAAGAGAAACTTGGAAGAAACAAAAGACAAATTTATCCTCTTGCCCAACTCCCTCAGTTTCCAGGGCCCCACGGGGTGGCTTAGAAGAAAGACATCTGTCCGCGAATTTTACGCCAAAGCAGAACTGCTCTGCGGAGTCAGCAGTCTTTTTGGTTCCCAGTCTTTCAGAGAGAGTGTGGACAAGCAAGTACGGAAAGGAGAGGTCAGGCGAGCTCAGCGCCTTTTAGGCACGGCCATTCTCGGTTTCGCTCTGTCCACCCTCCAGTTCTAATCCCCACCCCCCACCCACCTCCCTGGCTGAGGAACCCCCGCGGAGCCTCTCCCAGCAACCAGATCTGAATGCTCAGGAAAACGGGAAAATCCCGGATCACGAGGACGCCAGGCTTTCCTGCGACCCGGCTGCAGCCGGGAGGTGGGTCTGGAAGAGCTTCGTGCATCAGGGACCGGGCTCTCCCGGGAGCCTTGGGCCGGAGGGAAAGTCTCCCTAGTTCAATAATCGCGTGTGGCGGCGGGGGAACCAGGACGTCCGCTTGTGAGCCAGAATGCAAAAAAGGCTTCCTTCTAGTTTCCGATTAGATGAAAACTTTGCAAGAATAGAAGAGAAAAGACACACCCCTCGCTCCTCCTCTCCCAGGATTGTTCGGTTTCTCCCTTATTTTTATAAAGCTCACGTATTTCATAAATCTGGGACCGTGCTGACTATATCGTTTCAACTTTTCCTTAGTATATAGTGCACGACTGCCTGTAAACCAAGCCATGGAGGGGAGGTAGATGATGACTCCTTGAAAACTTCCTGACAACGCTGCCCTCTTGGGGGGGGGGGGAGGAGAGAGAGAGAGAGAGAGAGAGAGAGAGAGAGAGAGAGAGAGAGAGAGAGAGAGAGAAGTGACAGTCCTCACTCTCAAGCTAGGTGACCAATAGGTACCTGGGGACTTGGAGGTCCGTGAGCCTTGCGGAGCCTTCTGGTGGAAGCGGCGGGGCGGCCTCGGTGGGGGACAGTCGCTGCCAGCGCCTTGCGAGCTCGCCGAACCGCAGGTCGCCGGTCCTCGCGCGCCACCGAGCCTCCCACAGGCGCGCCAAGAGCGGCCTCCCGCGAGTGACCTCGGCCAAACCCTCGCCGGACGGAAAGCCCCGCAGAGCCAGGCAGGAGGCTGCCGCCGCCCTCCGGCCCTTTTCCCACAGGAAGCCCTGCCCCCTGTCGCCTTTCTGAGGTCTCCTGACTGACTCGGTTTGAGTCGCCGGGCACCGGGGTCGACCGCACCTTCTCCAACAAGAGGCAGCTCTAGATGGCGTGTGACCTGGGAGCTGGGCTTTGACAAGAAGGGAACTGGGTCGGTTCCAGATTAAGAGTTGCCGTGGGTGGTGGACCAGCAGGGAGTGGAGGGCTCCTTGGGGACAGATGGGCGCCTGCTCTCAGGCCTCAGGCGACAGTAGCTACTCTCTGCAGATGAGAGTCCAGCCATAGCCAAATAGGATTGGAACCTGCCTGGGGATGCTGCCACCCTGTACACAAGCCATCCAGAAGCCTCCTCACCTGTCACTTCCGGCTAACCATCCTTTCTTCGCCCAACACCTAATGTTGGGTGATGACAGGGCCAACAGCCTCGTGGAGGTCCTTCAGAGGACCGAGTGGATACCCAGACACTAATTTCCGAAGTTCAAGGAGGTTGGGAAGGAAATACAGAAGACAGGTGTGGAGATAGATAGGAGAGGGATTCTGTTTAAGAAGAGCGATGGAGAACAGAGGGAAGAGAACCAGAGTGACTGAAGATGTTGCCAAGATGTTGTAGTCGTTCTCCCTCCTTGGGAATCTGCAGACCAGTTCTCACAGTCATTCCACGGAAACCATTTATTGTCTGGACTCTGTCCTTAATTTCAGGGGAGGCAGGTCTTTTTCTGTGACAATAAAATGATGTAGACTCTTGTGGCCAGTCTACTGCGGGGCTTTTCTTCCTTCCTTCCTTCTTTCTTTCTTTCTTTCTTTCTTTCTTTTTTTTTTTCTTCTTCAAATTCTGCTGGGAAGCCAAGGCTGGGCATTTTAAGTGAGGCAGATTCCAGTAAGGGATGTAATCTCCTTGGTTAATGATCAACATTTATTATTTCTTCTTGGAAGAAGAGACAGCCACGGTATCTTCTTTCGATTGAGCAGTATCAAAGCAGGTGGAAGATAAGACATTGACCAATTGATTGTGCCAAGTAAAATAAAATAACGTAAAAAATGGAGTTTCTGCTCTCCAATCTCTTTGTTGTTAAACGGTTTTCTGTTTAGACAAGGTTTTGTCATGTAGCTCAGGCTAGTTTCCAACTCAAAATCCTTCTGCCTTAGCCTTCATGAATACCAGCATCTTGATCCTGCTCCATCACTCTGAACTCTTTAATCTTCAAAGTTAAGTTGAAGAAAATGTAGGGAAAAATTACAAAGAGTAGGAGAGTGATAAAGAAATCGGTGATGGTCAAAGTGCATTAATACGAGTACAGAAATCACATAGAAACCTTTATGTCATTAATATATAAGTAGGGGCTATTAGTAACACTGACAGAGAAGATACAGGCTAAAATTCAGGATGCTAGAGAGCTTTCTCTTCGTTTCCCGGAACTGTCGGTCTTGATTGATCCAGAATGAAACTTTAAGTAAGCTTGTAGGTTGACATTAGAATCTAATCTCAGTCACAATGGCTTGACCCTGACAACTAGTTAAAAATAATGGATCTTAAAACTGAAGATGAGCCTGTGGCCAGCCAGATCAGTCTGGAGTGTGCACCTCAGAGTTCCTGCTGCCTCGGGACCTGGGAATACTTGGTTGGAGCTGGCCTTTGCTTATCTCGGTTCAGATAGTTACAGTATTGTTCCAGTAATCTCTGCTAGCTACACTTCTTGACAAGTGGCAGAAGGCCCAGAATGAGTCTAAAGCCTTGACTTGGACAAAAGCCAAACAGAAATGCTTCTGATAGTTTATATAATTTCAGTTTGTTGAGTCTTCTGAAGATCCCCAGAGGACATGCAGGAAATAAATGTTCTTAAACCACTCAATCCCTAAATTAGACCATCTTTTCTAATTATATAATTATAATTTCTAATTGTTGTCCATTCCTATGAGACCATTAAAAGCAGTTTTTAAATGAGATTATTTCACAAAGTTGCCTCAGATTTTGGTTTCTTTTTTTTTTTTTAAATTCAAAGTCAAATCTTAGGCAGTCCTGTTAGTTAGCTGGGCCCAACATGTGCTGCTCTTATGAATGTGCTAAGAAGGGAAAACAGAAAGAATGTGACTTAAACATCCTGCATCAGCATGACTTTTGGGGTTCATGTTTGGTTTCTTCTTTTTCCTCCTCCACCTCCTTTTTTTCCTAATTCTTTCTCCTCACCCCCCTTCTCAACTTCTATAGTTTCCTTTAAGGAAAAAAACAAAACAGAAAACCCTTTCCCTGTATAGCTTGGCCTCAGATTTGTGCTCTTCCTGTCATGGTCTACCCAGTGCTACTGTACCCAGTTTTTTTTGAAAGGGACCAAAAATTCATCCTTTTTTTTTTTTTGGTTGTGAGCCATTTCTCCAGCCCACAAATCCATCTTTCTGTCAAGATGACCTCAAAGAGTGAGGCTCTTTGCACTAGGAGCTGTTCATGGCTGCCAGGGTCTCCTTTCTAGTGACTTTACTGAAGACTTCAACTGGCTTCTACCCTTAGCTAGTCTCCCTTGACTGAGCCAAAGGCTCAGGGTGGTGTGGGCTCATAGGAAGTACACGGAGACTGAGCTCAGCTCTTTAGGGAAGTGGATACGCCAAGAGCTAAGCCTGAATTGTTTACTAAGTCAAAAGCCAGCAGCATCAGATATGTTCTTGGTACAAAAAGGAGTTTCCCAACATAATGCTGACTGACTTAGTATTTAATGTGAAAATAATATCAAATACCCACAACTCAGCACATTCCTGTCAACCCTTCTACAATTTGAAATACACAAATTCTACTCCTGTTTAAAAATTAGGTAAAAGTTTGTCAAAGGTCTCCTATCCCATTGTCACTGGATCTACCCCTGCCCCCATCATCGCTGCCAATCCCCAGGGTATGGGCTGCACATAATTCCTCATCACCATACTTAGTTACGTGGCAGCTTCAGCCAGGTAGTTCTAATTTTAGAGTCAAGAACATAAGAAAGGGGTTGTGGAATCTCTCTCTGCCACTAAGGAAAGCACTGAGGCCAGTTCTGTGTTGGGATAGAAGCCCATTGTATGAAGCTGTGAAGATAAAGCCTGGATCGTGTTAAAAGACCCAAAGATGTTGGAGATGCCAGAAGGTGTTGTGAGATACTTGCTGAGGAGAGCTGCAAATCCAGTGTGGACCAGCCAGAGAGTAAGAGACAGAGAGAGAGACAGAGAGACAGAGACAGAGAGAGAGAACACAGTAGAAAGGAGTTGGAGATCTGAAGAGTACTTGGACATCAGACATGGAGGCGCAGAGTTTGGCGTTTACCCTGCTAGTTTTCAGTCTGCTTTGGTCCAGTCTTTCCTCACTATGCTCTCTGTCTCTGCCTTTGGAGTGGTAGCATATATCATGTACTGCTGTATGTTGGAAGTATGTGGTCTGCTTTTTATTTTGATTTCACAGGTGGGTTACAATTTTTCTCCTTATGTCTCCCAAGAGACTTTGAACTTTGAAATAGTGTTAAGACTGTTGCATGCTGGGCCTTTTGAAGTTGGACAGTTTTGCATTATGATATGGCCCGAAGCCGGGGCCAGGGAGCAGAATGGGGTTGTTTGAATAAGAATGGCCCCCATAGGCTCATGTATTTGAATGTTTGGTCACTGGGGAGTGACACTTCTTGAGAGGGATTGGAAGATGTGGCCTTGGAGTAGGTGTGGCTTTGTTGAAGGAAGTGTGTCACTGTGGATGTGCTTGGGGATTTCAGAAGCCCACGTCAGTCTCTGTCTTCCCGCTGCCTCTAGATCTAGATGTAGAATTCTCAGCTACTTCTCCAGGAACGTGTCTGCCTCCATATCGCCATGCTCTCCACCATGAGAATGGACCAGACCCCAGAAACTGTAAGCCAGCCCCAATTAACTGCTTTCTTTTATAAGAATTGCTGTGATCATAGTGTGTCTTCCCAGCAACAGAACACCGAGTAAGACAGTTATTTGAGGCTCAGGGAACATTTTCATGAAAAGATTTTTTTTTTTAAATTTTGACAGGATCTCTACACTTTCTATATAATCCTGCATTCACTATGAAGACCAGGCTGGCCTCAAACTCAGAGAGATCAGCCTGCCTCTGTCTCCCAAGTGCTGGAACTGGAGGCATGCATAACCATGCTCAGCTATGAATAGAATCTCAAATAGCGTTTAGGTACTTTCTCCAGTCCACAATTGTCCCTATTTCACTTAAGTAATATAGGGAGCCTGGTTTTAGTAATACCGCATTGGAAAAATGAGAAAGTTGTTTGGCCCTCTCTGGTCTTGAAATGTCTGATACTTTTCTTTTTAAGGATGTATCCCCCCACCCCCCCCACACACACTTCTTTGTCTACCTTAGTCCTGCAGATTGTGTGTAATTCAGTTTAGGAGTGCCTTGCCTCTTAGCTGGGGGTTCTGCCTTTTGACACTGTACAAAGTACCCTAGTAACTCATCTAATTCCCTTTTCCCATTAATCCTGTCTCCTTTTTCCACAAGGAGGGAAAAAACCATGACCAGAATAAGATGTCACCACTGTAACTGAACTTCTAATTGGTCTTTGAGTCACCCAAAGGGAGGCAAATCTGCTAGTCTGGATCGAACCAGGTGAATTCTTCAAAGGTGTCAGAGACACCAGCTTCTGCTAGCCAGGACGCTCTCCTGTTCTTATGTGTTTTCCTCTCCATCATCTTCTACTGACCCCTCCTTTTCACTGCAACTGTGGTCTAAACCATCCCCACTCCTCCTGCCCCGCCTTCAGGCAGGCCTAGTGTCAAGGGCATAACCTTGATTGAATTCATTGTCATCTTGTTTAAGTCCTTAACCAATCTGCCTTTGAAGAGGAACTATATATAATGTGGCTGGTTTTATTTGAGGTACATAATTTTGTTGTTGCTGTTATTTTTTCTTCTGCCATTCTGGGCATTCTTTCCCCAAATTCTTTGTAGATCAGATTCTTCCCTTTTCTTCATAAATCCTGTTTTAGGTCTAGTTCAGTGGTAGTGGCTTGTTAGTCATGTGCCAAGTGCTGGATTTGATTCCCAGTGCAAAGAGGTGAAGGAAGAGGAGAAGGAGAAGAAGGGAAGAAGAGGAGGAATGGAAGGAAGGAGAAGAGAGGAGAGAAGGGAGAGGAAATGGGAGAGAAGGGAGAGGAGGAGAATGAAAGGGACAAAATCATCTAAGTCCTAGTATTACATTTATATTACTGAGTGTCTTCTTCTGTCCACTCCCACCCTCTGCTCATCTCTACCTATAGTTTGTTTTTTTTTTTCAGTCACCTCTAAATCATTTATTCCCATTTTGCATATCTCTCATCCAGGCCTGTTTATTTCCACTGCGATCAAGATTAATTGAGCTCAGCCATCAATTACATCTAGACTACCACAATAGCTTTGGAATTCAGTTTCTTTAACCCTACCATTTTCCACAATCTGCACCTCCTATTCTAAGTTTTCTTTCTAAAAATGTATGCCTTTATTATCATCTACCTGAAGGTTTTCCAAGATCTGCCAGTGGGCAGTGGGCAGACATGGGCACACTGATGATAGAGCACCAAGCACCCACCGTCTGTGCTAACTCCTGCCCATATTCCAGGCTAATTCTTGGCCCCCTTCTCCTCCACCCACCTGCCGCCATGGGGCCTTGAGGGCATGGCTTGTGTGCACTATCAGCACCCACAGCCCAAGGCAGCACTTGGCACAGCCAGACACTTCTGTCTTGTTTACACAAGTGAATAAGTGAAAGAAGCTTGCTTCAGCATTTCATATTCAAAATTATAAGACCCAGATAATCAGAATAAATTCGGTAGGGCAGGCAGTTTTTCTAAGTGTACCGTATGAGCTGCCTTTATAGTGTGCGCCTCAGACATTTACAGTAAGTGAAGCTTTTGCTTGTAACTTTCTACAGGGGAAACTTTCTGGAACTCAACGTTGTGATTAAAAATGAAACATCACATCTCATGTTTCTATGGCTCTGGGAATTTTGCCAGGAATGCTTATCACAGACAGACGTGGCTATCGTCCAGAGTCTATGAAGACAAGTGACGCACGCACAGGTTGCTTCTCAGTGTCTTCTCATATTTCTGTGTATCCATTGCCTTCTTTTAGGCACTAAAATATCAGTCCTCCTCAAATAATTTTTTTTTTTAATTTAAGTTTATGTTTTTACCTGTTCACTTTACATCCCGCTCACTGTTCCCCCCCTCCTGTCACCCCTCCCACAATCCTTCCCCACCCCCTCCCCTTCTCCTCTGAGTGGGTGGGACCCCTTGGGTATCCCCCCACCCTGGCACTTTAAGTTTCTTCTAGGCTAGGCACTTCCTCTCCCAGACAAGGCAGCCCAGCTAGAAGAACATATCCCACGTACAGGCAACAGCTTTTGGGATAGCCCCACTCCAGTTGTTCAGGACCCACATGAAGGCCAAGCTGCACATCTGCTACATATGTGCAGGGAGGCCTAGGTCCAGCCTACATATGTTCTTCGGTTGGTGGTTCAGTCTCTGAGAGCCCCCAAGGGTCCGGGTTAGTTGACTCTGTTGTTTTCCTGTGGAGTCCCTATCTCCTTTGGGGCCCCCACAATCCTTCCTCCTATTCTTCCATCAGACTCAAATAATTTCTAACACTTCCTTTACTCGCCTGCTCTCAAACAGGATTCTTAAAAAAAAAAAAAAAGTCACATATATTAAAGTTGTTTGTTTTTATTATAACTTTAAATAATTACAGAAGACCTCTGTGTGGTTTACCTAAACAAAACTCTACATGTTCTCCTTCTTTTCTTTCTTTCTTTCTTTCTTTCTTTCTTTCTTTCTTTCCTTCCTTCCTTCTTCCTTCCTTCCTTCCTTCCTTCCTTCCTTCTTTCTTTCTTTCTTTCTTTCTTTCTTTCTTTCTTTCTTTCTTCTTTCTCTCTTTTTTTCCTTTTTTCTTTCTCTCTCAATCTCTCTCTCTCTCAATCTCTCTCTCTCTCTCTCTCTCTCTCTCTCTCTCTCTCTCTCTCTCTCTCTTTCTTTTTTTCTTTTCTCTTTTTGGGACCAGATCTTACTATGTAGCCCTCTGGGATTCACTGTTTGCCAGACTGGCCTAGAACTCACAGATATTCATTTGCATATGCCCCACCCTCCAAGTGCTGAGATTAACGGTGTGTGCCACAAAGCCTATGTATATTTTTTAAAGGCCAAGCAAAATTATTTATCAAGTAATGTGGCACTCCCTAACATCTCTCTATAAAGGCATGAAGGTTTTTTTTTTTTTTTTTTTTTTTGGTTTTTTGAGACAGGGTTTCTCTGTGTAGCCCTGGCTGTCCTGGAACTCACTCTGTAGACCAGCCTGTCCTCGAAATCCGCCTGCCTCTGTCTCCCGAGTGCCGAGATTAAAGGCGTGCGCCACCACCGCCCAGTTTTTAAAGGGTTTTTTTTTTTGTTTTGTTCTGTTTTTTTTTTTTTTCCGGTGATTGACAGCACAGGCTGGATTCGAACTCAGGAGAGAGGGCTGCCTCCGACTCCAGAGCGCGGCGACTGCAGCTGTGCTGCCACCGCTGGCCGGCTTTTTTTTTTAACAATAGGAAATTTTATATTATTCTTCTGTCTCTCTAAGTTTCTGTTTCCATTCCATTTCCTTCATAGACTTTTCTCATAGTACAAAACTCACTCTTACATCTTTGTTTTCCTCATTTGTATACAGTAAAAATGTATATGTTAAAATTATTTCTCTTCTTTGCTACAGACACTATTGAATAAACATTCTAAAGACTGACATATACAATGCTTACAATACATGTATTTTTAATTTGTAATTGATTTAAAAGATAAATACAAAGGTACATATTTGATGAATATTAAATAATAGAGTGCTATTTAAAAGTGCATTTCTCAATAAGATTTATGGTATTTAGAAATTAGTTAGTAGATACACATTATCTATAGGAACAATAAAAGCAACATTCCAAGAAAGTACATATGTAAAAAAGGAAACTCTGTTTATATAAATAAATGGAAAGTTTATTATAATAATTCTATGTTCTTACCTGAACAACTTTTTTTTTTCTCATTTGCTTTTTTTTTTTAAGACAGGGTTTCTCTGTGTAGCCCTGGCTGTCCTGGAACTCATTAATTAGACCAGGCTGGCCTTGAACTCACAGAATCTACCTGTCTATACCTTCTAAGTGCTAGGATTAAAAGAGCACACCATCACTCTGCCTGGTTGAACAACTTCTAAAGTCATAGATGAAGAATTATTGCCGATTGTAAGTTAGTTCTTAGGCAGTCTAGTTTTTGACTGTTTGGTTCATTCCTTCCACTTTGTTGGGAAACAGAGTAGGAATCTGTCCAGCTGGCTAAAGCATTTGTTTCTCGGGTGTGGAACTATTTGTGTTCTTGTACCAAAGGCTTCACCCAAACCCATCCTGTTGGTATTAATAGATCCCTTCTTGCACTGGAGAGTTGGCGCAGTGGTTAAGAGCACTTGTTGCTGTTGTTGTTGTAAAGGGCCCAGGTTCGATTCCCAGCACCCACAAAGAGGCTCACCACTTCCACAAGCACCAGTACATGTGGTGCACAGACACACGTGAAAGCAAAACATTCATACATATAAAATAGAAAAAAAAAATCTTAAAAAGAAACGAAAACCCATTCCTATTTTTTTCTAAACTTCTTCAGCACAGCAGGCTTAGAAAGGCTCAGGAAAGTTAAAATATTATTGACCTTTTAAAACTTTTCCGATAAAAATGTGTTTTGATAAACATTTTAACATCTTTTCATGTACTTTTGACATGCTTTTGTCAAAACCTGAGTCTCAGCCAGTCCTCAAGTTCCTTTTCTTGTGAAAGTTCAGGGAAACTCCTTATTTGGACTAGGGCAGAGGGGAGTCATCCAAGAGTGAAAGAAGAGACCACCAATGAGAAATTAGGAGCATGATGACACTGTTTTGATGTCATTAAACGACAAACTCTCCTTTCCGTGGTCTATCTCGGAATTAGAGCGCGAGAACTAGGTGTCGCAGAGGCACGTGTATCAAACATGTTTATTTGCAATGGAGTTCAAGCTGGGGTTTTCCTGGTGGACGATGCCAGACTCAGTAACACAACTCCCAGAATACCTTTCCCGCAGCAGTCCCTAAAGGGGCGTGTCTCGTGGTGGCGTTACACAAGCACGTTCTGAGCAAGCAAGGGCTTTCTTTTTAGATTCCCGTTTCCTGAAACAGAAGCGGTTGAGGAGAAACGCTGTGTTTCCGGGAGGTTGTACCGGAATTAAGAATCTCCCGAGTCAGGCTGCTGCTCTTAAGTGTTTCTCCCCTCCTCTGGCATAAAAGTGAGTATCAGCTTTCAAATGAGAACTTGCAGGAGGTGCGGTGCAGATGCTCGCAGGATGGGGCGGCAGAGTTTCCTCAAAGGTGATTGCGGTGGACTCAGCCGGTGCCACCTCTGTCTCTGTTGCTTTTAAGTAACTCTTGAGCCCTAAGAAACGTTTGCGCTTCTAGAAGTTCTTCAGATGGGACAGGGGGAGAAGAGAGTAGAAGAAAGGCCACCTACAAAACAGTAGGCTTCAGTTGTTGTGAAGAGGGGAAAAATATGAACCCTTTTTTAAAAATATAAGTATTAATAGCAATGTACTTAGTCACAGAACTTGTCAGACCTGCTAGCCTTATTGCTCACAAAATCAGTGTTTGGTGAGGGCATTAAAGGATTGTGGGGATTACTTATTTGAAACTGGGTTTGGTGCACATAGGAAGCCATCATAGAAGCTACCGCTTGTATGTTGGAGTCAGTAATGTCTCGCCAGGACACAGCTGCATGAACGTCACTACACACTTGGGAAGTAGGGACAGAAATTCTGGGTGTGGACAAGATATGGTAAAAAGAAAGCATGTATAAAAAAATAAAATTTCTTTGCATGTCTAGGTAAAATGGCCCTTTCATTAAAATTTTTTAACATTTGAAAGTAGTACTTGCCACTCGCCGGGCAGTGGAGGTGCACACCTTTAATTCCAGCATTTGGGAGGCAGAGGCAGGTGGATTTCTGAGTTCAAGGCCAGCCTGGTCTACCGAGTGAGTTCCAGGATAGCCAGGGCTATACAGAGAAACCCTATCTCGAAAAAAAAAAAACAAAAAACAAAAAACAAAAAAAAAAAAAAAAAAAAAAGAAAGAAAGAAAGAAAGAAAGAAAGAAAGAAAGAAAATAGTACTCTAGCCTGGAAAGTCAAATATTAAAAACCTCTGAAAGTTGTTAGTATTTAGATCGGGTACCAGCACAAAGGCCAGAGCAAATGAGCGAATTTTATGTCACAACACAATGTCACCTCCTTCCTAATACTTGCTTCTTGGCATTAAAAAAACTTTGTGTTTCTCATACTCCTAAAAATGACAATATTGATTTTTGCCTGGCTGAGACCTCATAGCTAAAAAATATTTCAAAATTTCCTATGTCTACTTATTTGTTGTTTCTGGTCAAGTCTGCGTGTGTCTCCATGCGCCTTACTTTGTCCTCAATGTTCCTGAACAGTTGAGAGCATTAGTGACAGGAGACCTGCAAACTGAGTCACACTGTCCCCAAAGTATAACACCCATGCTACCGATTTTACATGACGCCCTTCCCACTAAAGCATTAGATTACACTCTTAGTTTACCATGCATTAAACATCTTATGATTAGTTCTGGAGATACGGCTCTGTGGGAAAGAGTACTTGTACTCAAACCTGATGACCTGGGTTCAGTCCCTGATGCCTGCGTGGTGGGTGGAGAGATACAATTCTCACATGTCCTCTGACCTCCATGTGGGCTGTGTAGGGAGGGGGAGGGGCAGACAGCGGGAAAAACACTGCCACACATTGAATGTCCCTGATTTGAAATACTTGCACTTGAAGCATTTTGCAGTTTGAACTTACATATACAGAATAAGATGCTTTGGGTAAAGATGGTCAACTAACAAAATCCACTTATATTTCTACCATGTGAACGCATAACCTGAAGGTAATTTTATAGACTTGTATATACCATGAGTTCAGGTATGGAGTTTTGCACTTGTGACAGACATTAAGTCAGGGCTCAAAAAAACTTTAGAGTTCTGGATCCTTTTGGATTTCAGATTCTCAAGTTAGGAACCTTCAACCCGTAGTTGACTTTTCTTGTGGCCGTCTGTCTGCACAGCGATCCCTTCATGGTTTTCACTGAAATCTACTTAACATTAGTTTGTAGACAAGGAAAAAAAAAGGGAAGAATAGAAACTTTGCCTGCTATGTGTGCCAACAGCACACTAGTCAGACTCTTTGACCTCCATAACCTGGACACATTCATTTGTGAGTGTTAATATTGTGTCTATATTTGATTGTCATCTCTTGCATCCTTTGTGCCTTTGGCTGGCCTGGGGAAGCCCTGCTTAGCATCTCCCCTAATCCAGTTCATCTGTTTACTGCAGTGCCTCCCATTGATACGTAAGCATCCAGCATCTGTCAAATTGCAAGAAAATTATGTCTCACCATTGTTTATATATGTATAAACATTTTAGAACTTTTGTATGGTTTCTTTTCCTTCCTCATGGTGTTTCATTAGCATAGCCTATATTTAAAGTTCAGACACTGCAGGCTGTCATTTTCCAAAGTAACCGTATCAAGGGAAGTTTTCTCCCTTGACTCATGTCCTCCCATAATTATAAAGACAGGAGGCACTGTGAGGGGTACTGTGATGAATCAGACTTGATGGCTATTTCTGTATGAGTTGCTGGTGGCTTTAATAATTCCTCTGTGTCCAGGTTTTCTATCCCCTCTCCTTCCTGGTGGGCAAGAGAGACAGGCATGAGGAGGCTGAGCTGTGGGGTAGTTTGCCAGGGCCTCTCGGTAGCCACGAGAGAAACCATTGACACTCTCGCTTTGTGCTGTGTGGGTGACAGCCTCTGTCTATAGAGGAGACTGGGCACCTCATACTCTAGCTTTCTGAGAGCATCTCTCTTGATGTATTTCCACTCAATAATATGAGCATTCATCATGTTATTCCAGGCAGATGGTCTCAGTACCACTTCATGAAGGACATAGGCACTGATGTAAACATCATTTCCCAAGCCACCTCTGCTCTTTCCCCTTGTCTCTGTAGACAATACTTCCCTTGGGTTGTGAGCTTTTCTACTCCAGAATGTTTCTTCACCCCTAACCCCATTTACTTTCTGAGTCAGATCCTGGAGTTGGCAGTTAATAAGATACACCATAGCTCTCAATTTTACTCTTTCATACCTATAAATATATAAAAATCCTTCCCCCTCCTTGTCTGTTATTTGTTTGGTTTTGTGTCTGATAAGACCTCTAGGTTCTAGCCAACTTTTCAGAAGGGGTTATTAATATATGTTAAATTTACAAAAATTATAATCAGTACTATCAACTGACTACTATCATTCAACTGATGCTTTGAGTGTGTGCATTTATGCATGTGTGTAAGTGCATGTGTGTGTAAATGTGTGTACCCATGTGTGTGTGCATGCGTGTCTGTAAACATTCAGGTTTTCTACTCTGTCTCTGCCCACTGGTCAATAGAATGATTCAATGTCCCCAGGTAGGACAAAGAGGCACAGATTTCATTGCATTACTCACAAGAACATGTCATTTAAAACCGTGTTTGCTACTTCTTTCTGGAAGTTTCCATCGAATATCGTGAACCACGGTTGATTGTTTAATTTGAGAAACAGAGAGGGAAATTATCAAGCTGTGAAGGAGAAGGTTGCTGTGATCCTTGTAAGTAGAATGAACCATTCATTGAGACATTCTTGTTGACTATGTCCTATGGGTCAGACTTTCTACTACAAATTGCACACGCTTTATCTTGTTTAATACTAACTCAATTTTATGAGTGAGGCACTCTTTTTCCCCCCTTCCCTTCTCCCTCTTGCTCTGGCCCCCGCTCACTCTGGGCCCCTGCTTCCTCTGGCCCAAAGTACATTGTAGCGATCTTCAGACACCCATATGAGGACATCAGATCTCATTACAGATAGTTGTGAGCCACTAAGTGGTTGCTGGGATTTGAACTCATGACCTCCTGAAGAGCGGTTGGTGCTCTTAACCACTGAGCCATCTCACCAGCATATGAGGCTACTCTTATTAGTAGCGCTTGCTCAAGAACCAGAAGGGATTGCTACACCTTCCTTCTTACTGGCTGTTAGCACCACTCTGTTCCTCTTTCTCATGTTGTACACTCCACCTGCAAGCCCATCACTTACATTACCTTGTCAGTTGTCTGCATCTGCTCTACCAGAGCTGGCATTCCTTCAGATCAGACATTTCCAGGATGGGAGGCTTCTTTCCCCTTCTAACACTGGTCCTGGCCTCACCCACTCAGTTCCACCCCACCACCATCAGCCATGCAGGCTCTGGATTAGGATGCAAAGGATCTGTTCCAGAGCCTGGCAGTGTGTGTGTGTGTGTGTGTGTGTGTGTCGGGGGAGAGATGACAAGTTTTAAAGAAAATCTTAAAGAAAGATAGAAGTTGGTACATGCCAAAGTCATCCAAGTCCTTAACAAGGACACAAATGAGAAGAAATACCAACCAAATGCAAAACATCGTTTCTAAACACACCAGAGCATTTTAAATCAGACTACTTGGGAGTATTATATTAAAGTTATACTTTATAAATCCTCACTATAACTATTGTAGCTATGCTGAGATAAGGATATAAAAGATTTGTGACACTTATTTCTTGGTTGAACCATAATTAATACTTTTTTTATGCCAAACTTTCCATGATAATAGTTTTTGCTTCATAAGAATACAGTGTTTTAATTTTTTAGATTTATTTATTTTATTTTTATGTGTACACATATGCATGTGTGCCACACGTGTGCCTGGGACTGGAGGATGTCAGAAAAGGACGCTGGATCCCTTGCAGCTACAGTTATGGATGGTTATAAGCTACTGTCTACGGGTGCTGGGAACTGGACATGAGTCTTCTGTAAGAGCAGCAGGTGCTCCTAACTATGGAGTCATCTGTCCAGCCCGAGAATACAATGTTTTAAAAGTCTATCTTTAAAACAAAACAAAACAAGAATCATTATGACTCTTGAAGACTTTTGTGACTTACTTCCCTCTCGGAAATCTGGGAGCATTCAGTGTGTTCTCTTTCCAGGTAGCTACAGTATATAAAAACGGAAGTCAGAGTAAAACACAGAGGGGAAAAAGTGTTACTATTATGCAACAAGGGGCAGAAGTTCCATAGTGTCTTAACACAGCTATTCCTCAATAACCGTGGGTAAGAAAAAGCCTTTGTGATGAGAACTGCACCTTCATGAAACAAAGTATCAAACTGTGAATGAGCGGGTTGCTGCGATCATTGTAAGTAGAATACATCACTCATTGAGACATATTGCGTAGAAGCAGCAGAGCACGCATGGCCTCCCAGCCGGGTTCTTTGCACAGGGTACAGGGTGTGTCCCTTTAGGTGCTTGCATCTACTCCCTAAAGAACAGCACATCCATGAGCCACATCCATGAGCAGGAAACATGAAGTCATTGATTGAGGCCTCTGTCCCTCTGGGATTTGTTTCTTTCACTCAGTACAAGACATCTACATTTACCAGTGCTGTAGCGTGGGTCCTTGCTTTTCGTGCTCATTGTATGTATGTATATACATACAGATTTGGGCGATCTGCTGATGATCTGTGAATGCATACTTTGCTTCTACCTTTTGGCTATTGCAAACATGATTGATATGGACATGATTATACAGTGCCCTCTTTGAGACACTGCTTTCAATTCTTTGGAGGTGTGTATTCACAAGTAGGATTGTTAGATCAGATGGTAATTTTCTTAAGGACTATAAGCGTTCTAACTTCTCCACTTCCTCCCCAACACTTGTGATTTTTCTCCTCATAGTAGATATCCCTAATGTGTGTGAGATATCTCACTGTGGTTTGGGTTTGGATTTCTATAATGGTTAATGGCCGTGAGGATCTTTTTGTGTTTTTGTTCATTTATGTATCTTCCATGTCTATTTCAAGACCTATCCAGTATTTTAAAATTAGGTCATTTTTTTCTTGTGTGTTATTGAACGGTAGGTGCTCTTTATATATTATGGATATTAACTCCTTAGCAGAGATATGACTTATAAACATCATTCCCATTTTGCGAGTCTCCATTCTGCTGATAGTATCTTTTGGCACACAGATGGTTTTAATTTTGAATCTTTCTTTTTCTTCTATTGCTTGTGCTTTTGATGTCCCACCTATGCAGTGATTTACAAGTCTAAGGCCATGAAGCTCTACTCCTATGTTTTTTTTCCCTAAGAGTTTTGTAATTTTAGTTCCTACATTTGAGTTTTTGCATCATTTTGAGGTAATTTTTGCATAAAGGTAAAGGCCTAACTACATTTTTTTTTGCCGTGTGGTCATCTGGTTTCTTCAACATCATTTACAGAAAAAGAATTGGACTTTTCTCCCTAAATGTTTGCATCACACTTGCTGAAATTGCTTAACCACACATATGGTGGTCTGAACATTTGTATATTATAATTTTTTTATTGCAATAGCTCTGTGGTAAGTTTTATTTATTTTATTATGTTATGTGTATGAATGTTCTGCCCACATGTATGACTGTGCACCAAGAGCATGCAGTTGCCCCAGGAGGCCAGAAAAGGATGTCAGATTCTCTGCTACTGGAGTTACAAACTGCCGTGAGGAGCCATGAGGGCATGTGCTGAGGTCTCACACCCCTCCGTCATCTGGCCAGCCTCTATAGCAAGTTTTAAAAAGAGGAAGTATGAGGCTTCTAACTTTATCCTTCTTTTAAAAGATTGTTTTGGCTGAGCAGTGGTGGCGTACGCCTTTAATCCCAGCACTTGGGAGGCAGAGGTAGGTGGATTTCTGAGTTCTAGGCCAGCCTGGTCTACAGAGTGAGTTCCAGGACAGCCAGGGCTACACAGAGTAACCCTGTCTCAAAAAACAAAAACAAAAACAAAAACAAAAACAAAACAAAACAAAACAAACAAAAAAATCCCAGATATAAGTCATTTACTTTTTTCAAAAAGTAGCTGTTTTCATTACATAGGAAGAAATTTGTGTTTACTATATATTTACATATACTATTTACAATATCTAAATTGTGTTTATTATATATTTACTACATATTTATGCCATTCAAACAACAGTACAAAAGCATATTTTTTCAATGATTAAGCACAAATGGACGAACAATGGAAGGTTTGTAAATATTTTATTTCTTTTTTTTTTTTTTTTTTTTTTTTTTCCGAGACAGGGTTTCTCTGTATAGCCCTGGCTGTCCTGGAACTCACTTAGTAGACCAGGCTGGCCTTGAACTGAGAAATTCCGCCTGCCTCTGCCTCCCAAGTGCTGGGATTAAAGGCGTGCGCCACCACTGCCCGGCAATATTTTATTTCAAAGCAGATGATCTTTGTAGACTTTAGATGTTACAGGAGAGAAATCAGATTGGTGGCATGTCAGTTTTAGAGTACAGAATTCATAACAAGAAGGAAAGAATGCAAAAGTTTTATTAAAATATAGATCTATGTTAAGTTTGAGTAGTTACAGTAATTCTGAAATTTTGTTACCTTCTTAACAAGTATTTACTGAGGTTTTTATACCCAGAGAACATGTATTACACAGAGTCTTTGCTTTTGGAGGAAATAAATACTAAATAATTCTAAAATTGAATGCACATCCAAACGTGTCATGAATTTTCTCTCTCATTTGTAATTTTTGTATAAATCAAGGGAAAAGTAGCGTTAGTCCCATTTAGACGCCGATAAAACTAGGCTTAAGAGTATAGCTTTAGGAGCACAGTGCTTACCTAGCAAACATGATGCTTAGGTTCAATCCTTAGTATTACCAAATAAATGGCTAAATTTAACAATATATGATAAATAGATATTGATGAAATTAAATGTCACTGCAGAAAATTGGACCATCTCACTGACGGTGACACAGTTAGTGGCAACGCCAGGAGACAAGTTCAAAGTCGTCTGCTGTCAGCACTCGGGGGTCTGCCGTCAGTTTTTCACTTCACTACTCGGGGGTTTCTTCACGCTCTTACAAGATAACTGGCTGTAAAGTGAACACAACGTCATGTTTGGCCATAGATTCGCCTCTATTAGAGGCAATGGCAGGCCTGAGAGAAAAGCTGATGGTTTCACTAGATTAAGATGGAGAGAATTCACTCCATCCATTTACCTACTCACAGCCCTGCATGGAGCTTCTTCAGTGCTGGTCACAATATTAGACAGGGAGATACAGAAGAGAACCTATAGGATGCTGCTTCACCAGCAGGAGGCGCTGTCTCCTGGGAGGCAGGTCGATGCTTAACTTCTGGTAGA